>PVKS010005954.1:0-81581 GCA_004027875.1 Aplodontia rufa
TTACATACTACCTAAGGCATTTGTACAGAAGTATTGGGAAGCGGGTGGAGGAGTAAGGGTGGGTAATTGGGGGAGAGGGCTCTTGGGGGTAAATGTAATTTTCAGAATTTATATATTATATTGTTCCATTAGAAGCATGTTTGATTGTTCAACAAATAAATTTCTTAAAAAAAAGAAAGTGCTGAAGTGAAACAAAAAATTGTTATTGCTAAACTTGGTATCATCATAACCACACATAATCTAAGTTGAGCTCTGTCACAATGTTCAGTTTTCAGGAGGCTGTCAGTTCTGTTTTATTAAAAGATTTCTGATTATAAAAGTCATGTATTTACTGTCCCACTGTGCTCTGAGTTTTGCTGTCTCATAGCACATATATAGATTAGGCAACAATGAGGACAAACCTGTGGTCACCTGAGAAGGCGTCTATGGACACAGGAATGAAAGCTGAGCTTTTTCTGGTTGAGCCAGAGCCCGGTGTTTGAGTTGATGCCAAACACAGGAGGCACTTAGATTGCTTTTCTGCTTATTCTAATGGGGTCTATCTGTTTCAGAAAGCAGTCTTGGGGTAATATGCTGAAGGCCTAAACTTAATGTTTTTCTTTAATCCAGATCCAGATCCTGCTGAATGGAATGCCATTCTTATTTTCCATGGTGCTGTGTACCTATACTTTTCCTTATCTGTGTCCTAATTTTGTGAGAAGATGAAAGAGGCTCTATCTAGTGATTATAGCTTGGTGACATTTTCAGCTAAAAACTCTAACTTTGTTTTGATAAGGTTTTTCAGAATTTTTTAAAATTTCCCATTTGCTTTCAATCTTAATTATTTTCTTCTTATTATTATTTTCTTATTGAATATTTTCTCCAAATTCAGGAGGAGGAGGAGGAAAGCTCTGGGAAAAGCTGTGAGGATACGTTGTGAGCTCATGTTTAAGTAGCACTAGGGGAAGACTGTGTTGAACTGCAGATGTGTTTTCATTCCTTCCTGCGATTGGCAGTGTTATAACTGCATATTCAATAGAATGACCAGAAAGTTGCATCTGTTATTAAGAAGATCCTTCTTGGGCATTGGGGTGTAGCTCAGTGGTAGAACACCTGTTTAGCATGCTCAAAATCCATCGCACACATATACACATTCTTTAAGAAAGCTCTTTTTTTGGTTATACCTCTACCTTTCCTATAGATACATATCTCCACCATATTGCTGGTCCATCATAGCACTATTTAAAGGAAGAACTTTGTTTATTTTTATAATACCAATACCTCCTTTAAACAATAGTTTGCGATGATTAAATATATTCAGTATCACTTAGAAAGAATAGAGATGGAAAATGGAATCATATGTTTGTGTGTGTATAAAAGAGTAAGACTGGTAAAAATTTTAGTAGTACATGTTAGGAAAAGCTTTTATGAAGTTGAAAAATAGAAATAAAAAGAAGAGAAATGCAAGATCGTTGTTGTTCTCCAGTGTTTTCCTGAGATTATCCTTGTCATCTATTTCTGTATAACAAAATATCCCAATTCAGTGCCTTAAAAGTGGCAAGTATTTTATGATTACATGGATTCTGTTGGTCAAAAATTTGGACAAGGCAAAATGAAGATGGCTATTCACTGTTCTCTAATGTTTAGGGTCTCAACTGTGAACACTTAAAGAACTGGGAGTGATTTGGATGGCCAGGACCTGAATTTTTTTTAACAGAATTTTTATTTTTTATGAGTTGAATATGGACTTACAATTGAGGGGGAATCATTATGAAGCAATCAAGAACAAATGTATTATTACATAGTTAGCTAAGGCTGATGCCATGCCATGGTTCCCCCCCCTTGGGTTCCCCATGGTTCTATGTTTCCCCCAAGTGAACCTCTGTGTTAAATGGACTTTTCATGGAGGTTGGAGATCTCCTGAGTTTATTCCTCCATATCCCCTCCCTCCAGTCTCCTAGATATCCTTCCTAATCCCTCCCCCCTCCCTATGTCTCCAGGTATCCTAGGCAAGGTTCCCCTCGTTTGTGTAAAAATTCATACATGTTGAGGTTATTATTAGTTTAGCCATCTAAATACTGTTTCTGGTTGTATTCTAGCTTCCACAAATGAGAGAAAACATTCGGCCCTTGAGTCTCTGAGATTGGGATACTTCATTTAGCATAATTTTTTTCATCCCCATCCATTTGGCTTCAAAAGCTATAATATAGTTTTCTCTAATGGCCGAGTAGTATTCCATTGTATATATGTACCAAAGTTTTTGAATCCACTTGTCAAGTGAGGGGCATCTGGGTTGGTTCCATAGTCTAGCTATAGTAAATTGAGCTGTTATAGACATTGATGAAGCAGTAACTCTATAATATGCTAACTCTAACTCTTTAGGGAAAATACCCAGAAGTGGGAATGCTGGGTCATAAGGTGCTTCCTGCCCTAACGTTTTGAGGAGAGGACCTGAAATTATCAGAAGACTTCTTTACTAAGAATGTGGGATGATTTGAAAGCTGAACTTAGCTCAGTCTGTTTACATGGCTTTTCCATGTGGCTTAAGCTTTCCCTGCAAGTTGGCTGGGCTTATGAGAGGGAGGGGATCCGAATTACCTTGCCTTCTGTGAACTCGCCTCAGAAATGCATAAGGACACTTGCACAATACTTTATGCTTATAGGTGAGTCTTTCAGGCCAACCTGATCCAAGAAGAGAGAGGAGTACTCTACTTCATGATAGGAGAGAAGCAAGGTCATATTGCAAAAGAGGGAGTTAGTTGGTATATGCAATGCCTGATTTTGAAAAATACAGTTCTCCACAAACATTATTTGGTCATCTTGAAGAAAAGTGAAGTGATTGTATTTTCATAATATTTCATTTAGAAGTGTATTGAACACTTCATGCTAATATAAGATGGATCGCTTTAAAGTGTTCCGTATTTAAAATATAGTCTTTCTTCATCTTCATCTTTCTAAAGGTGCTGTAAAGAAAATACATGGGAATAAATCAACATTTCTATCTTCATTTATATTTCTCACTTAATAGTGACTATTATTTAATTTTTATTATTGGAACATTACAGAAGAAAAAAGTAACAAATGGGAACATACAAGTGAGAAGAGAAATTAATGAATAATTAAGACTTGCAAATATGTAAATCTCTTCAGAATAACCTGCATAATTGATGCTCTACAGGTTCTCAAACTCCTATTGCACAATGGAATTGTTTACAGAGTTACAAACAAAACAAACCAGAAAACATGGTGTCTTAACTTCTACCTGAGAAACACCAATTTCAATGATCTGAAATATGCACCCAGCATCAAAATTTAAAAGCTCCCTAGGCGATTCTAATGTGCAGCCAGGTCTGAGACACATTTCTCTAACCCTCTTTAACTATATACAAGGAGGAACATTTAATTATAATATTGAGTTGCCTTAAAAAATAATTTTCAATAAGACCTAAATTCTCATTCAAATGATAGGCATTGGCTTCTTCATTCATTTAAAGATTATTGGACAGTGGACCCTGTGGGACTCACTCTGGCATGTGTACATGTAAACAAAGTCCATATACCAATATTCAGGTCAGAAATCTGAAAGGAAGCTTGTTTCCTTATTATCAGTGACCCCACTGATAGTTTTTAATTTATAATAATATGGGATAACTTTTCCTTTTATTTCCATCAGATGTTGGAATGTGCTATCATTTGCAATTGAAAATATCCAAACATGATTACCCGTAAGCATCTTTCCCTGGTCACCTGGTCCATCTGCTGGAAAGATTCTCTATGAAATCAGAAGGGTCTGAGTTGGAATCCTGGCTCCGCTATCATTTAATAACTGAGTGACCTTGAATGATCTTTGTTTCTTCATGTGCCTCCAGCAATTAGGAGAAAATAGAATCCCTTTTCAGAAAATGGTGGTTAAAAAAACAGAATGAGAATCATTGATTTTTTCACTCAGAAAATCTTTACTGAGTACTATCCCCATGTGTTCATTAGCTTTTTGTCACTGTGGCTAAAATATGTGACCAGGACAACTTATGGGCTCATGGTTGCAGATGTTCAGTCAATGGCCAGTTGGCCCACTCAAGTTAGTCTACATGAATTATTAATTCATGAAATGTTTGAACCCACTGATTATTTTGCAATTCTCATAATTAATAATTTTACCTCTGATGATTCCTACAATAGCAGTAACTTCCAAGTAATGCCTCATATCCAAATGATAACACCTTATATTGTTTCCTGTGCATGGAGCAAATAGTGATAAACAAGACAACCACACTTAGCATTCTCTTAGGAGAGAGAGGCAATAAGTGATTTAAGGAGGAGGAAACAGTGCCAGATTCTGATAGAGATTGGCATTAAAAAGGAGGAAGCAAAAAAGTGTGGCTGGGAAATACTTTAGGTCTTGTGAAAAGGAAAAGCCTGAGATCCAAATGGTAAAAAAGCAACTCTGCAAAGACCAGAAGGGCACATCTAAGCCAGACTTACTGTTACTGCAAAAGCTTTATGGCAAAAATAGACACGGTCTGTTTGATAACCAAACAAAAAGCAGAATTCAAGAAACCAGAAAGCTGGATTTAATCAGCAATGCAGAGAGTTTAAAAAGTAAGATTTAAATTGGATATATCAGTGGGGGCCTGATCATGTAAGCCAGAGGAAGGGCTTCAGATCTGTCACTCATAAATCTGATTTATAGAATTTTAACCAGGGAAATAAATTTTGTAATTTCACAAATGCAGAGAGATAAGAGAGAAATGGGAAGCCCAGTTGGGAGACTGCTGTGATTGTCCCAGTGAGAGATGAGGGTCTTGTGTTAGGGTCGTAACTAGTGCAAGTGAAAAAACACATTTTATTTTTTTCTAGGAGATTAAAACAGGTTTAAAATGAAAAAATTTTTTTAAAAAGTAGCAACTATAAGAAAAGCTCTTAGCTTTATATTGTGGAAACTAAATACATGCTATGATATTTGTTATGTTATTATTGGTATTACTTAAACCTGGAGGCAAGATCTTGTTCTATCATTAACATTATTTTGGCAGAAATGTTTAATAAGTGAAGAGAGATTTTTCAAAACTCCATTTATTATCTTTAAAGGCTGTGTCATGATGTGCATTAAGATACTAGGAGAACCTAGATAGCTGCGGTCTCTAGAGGGAGGCTACTTCCTAATCTGAGTCTTCTAAGAGAAAATGCAAAACTTGGAAATGTTTAAAGGATGCTATTTTTATTTCTCTGTCTGATGGTTGAATAATTGCATTTGAGCATCCTAACACAGTTTTATTATTGAATGGTATGGTTCTATGATTATATTATATTATGAAAAACTACACCCACATTAATTTAATGACACTATACAGGCAGAATTATTTTCCCATCAAAATGGGACAGGTATGCAAAAGCAGCCTAAGTACCCTTTCTCGGCCTGTTGCTTTTGAATGGCGTTAGTCCTAAGACTAATATGAATCTCTACAGTCTTGTCTTATCAGGATACTGGTGGAGAAACTATTTTATGTGTCATATAACTGAAATTTAGTTGATAACTAAGGCAATGGATCTGCAGTGGTGGTTTATAGTTCCCAGCCCAAATATCTCCATCATTGATTTTCTATCAGAAAATTGCTTGCTATCTTTATCTCTTCATTTCACTTCTGTAAACTGAAATTAATATCTGTTGTCCAGTTTAATGGATACTGTCTGTATCAAAGAATTTGTCCTTTGGCACTTAGAAGATTTTGAAAAGAGAGGCTTCCCAGGCAGAAATAATATTTTGTTTATTATGTTCCCCCTACCCTTTGTAACAGGCTATTTGAGAGCAGTTTTAGATTCACAATAAACACAACAGAAATTACAAATCATTCTCATATGCACCCCCATACTGCTACACATGCATAGCAATATATATTACCCGTTAGCAACACTACCCCAGAGCTTTACAGTTGCTGCAAGTGATGAATTAGTATGGACACACCATCATTACTCAAAGTTTGTGTTGGGGTTCATCCTTGATGCTGTACATTCTATGGGGTTTGGATGAATACATAAAAATGTGTATCCATCTTTCCACCCTTATAGTACTGTACAGAACAGTTTCAGTGCCCTAAAAATTCTCTGTGCTTTGCCTTTCTATCCTTTAAATCTCAGATAACCAAAAATCTTTTTATTCTTCCCATAGTTTTGCCTTTTTCAGAATTATATAAAATATAACCTTTTCATATTAGCTTCTGTAACTTTCTAATTGCATTTAATTTTCATCTATGTCTTTCCATGGCTTGATAGTTCATTTCTTTTAATGCTGAATAATATTCTGTTATGTAGATGTACCATAGTTTTCTTTCAAACTATTCACTTACTGAAGGACATCTTAATTGATTCTAAGTTTGGGAAAATTATGAATAATGACTACCTGAACTCTAGTCCCAATTTCCAGATCCTCCTTTAGTAATCATATTAGAGAATATATTATTCTTGCATCTATAGTTGTTTAAAAAGTTTTATAAACATCCACGTATAGGTTTTCATGGGGACATAGGTTTTTAACTCCTTTGGATATATAACAAGTACTATGATTGCTAGACTGTACAGCAACTGATGTATCATTTTGTAAGAAACTCCAGTTTCCAAGGTGACTGTAGCAGTCCCTCTGGCAAGAGATGAGAAGTTCCTGTTGCTCTGCATCCTCACTAGCACTTAGTGGTGTCGGGATTTTGGATGTCAGCATCCTAATGAGCATATACAGGTACCTCATTGTTGTTTAAATTTGCATTTCCCTAATGACAGATGAAACGAAGAATCTTTTCATATGCTTATTTGCCATCTGCATGTTTTATTTGATGTGGTATCTGTTCGGGTCTTTGGACCATTTTTAAATTGAGTTGCTTGTTTTCTTATTGTTGAATTTTAAGAGTTCTTTGTATATTTTGGCCAAGGATCCTTTATCAGATATTTTTCTTGCAAGTATTTCTCCCAGTCTTTGCTTGTCTCTTCAATCTTTTGACAGTTACATTATTCTTTTAATTCAGGAACTAGACAAAGAAATAATTACAGCCTTATTAATCTTATTTAAAGAGCACATTATTTTCTATTTTCTAGATTTTATCTGAGGTATAAAACTGACCTATTCGGACTTTCTCTGTCATAATAATTCCAGTGAAATAAAGTGAAAGAAACTATGAAGTCTTATCAAATTCACTGAAGTTTAGAGCTGAGGAATTTGCATTTTATTTCTCTATCTAATTAGGTAAAGCAGAAACCAACTTTTCAAAGTTTCTCAAATATCTTGAAGCTGGGAACATTGTTCATTGCAACTACAAAATCAGTATTGTGGATTTCCTCCCATCCCTCCCATGTGAAAATTTTAGTGACCTAGGTTATGTTTTTGAAATATAGGTTCCTACTGGTCATTTCAGAGTTTTTATTTTAATATTCTTATGTACTGTTCCTTTTACTCTCTCTCTCTCTCTTTTTTTCTTTTAGACACTTACTGTATTGCTTTCCTTTTTAGAATTCTTTTGATCATTTAAAGGGATGCTCTCTATGGATAAATACTTTCAATGGGAATATTATATCCTTGAATCACATTTCTTATAAGGGGGAAAAACATAAAGAGTAATGTTTACCAAAATGAATGTGGGATAATTCAGTACCATTACTGATCCACTACCAGTGGTGGAGGCCTTGAGAATGAATGGAGAACAGCCAGCTTTCTGCCCCTTTCAAAAATCAAATTCACATTTTATACATCCTTTAGCACTTTAACTGGTCATAGATGATCAACATCATGACAACAGTAAATCAAGGTACTATAAAACACAAAAGGGATTCATTCTCAGAGCTTTGGCAAACATAGAATTTTGAATTTTTCAGGACTATCACTTTAAATAACTGTGTTTTCATAACAAATTATCTCAGTGACTTTTAGACACTTGTGCACAGATATAGTCATGTATGAAGAAGAGCAGGAAGGCTATTGCCATATGTTGATTCTGAATTTTCTTTCCTTTTATTTTGTTTGGAAAAATAATGGAGTGATAAGCAGTTTGATGGCTTAAAGACAAGAAGATACTGTGGCAGTGATAGAAGAGTCCATAGATCTCAGGATTCCCTTTTCAACTATAGGGAACACTCTTTAAATAGTTGTAGATACAAGGGTGATATTTTCCCCCTGTTATGGTAGCATAAAGAAGATCCAGGGGCTGGAGCAGTGCCTCGGTGGTTACAGCACTCGCCAGGCAAGCGTAAGTACGCAGATTGGAGCCCCAGCACCGACGTACACAGTTAAGTGTCAGAGCAGCCAAAGCCATGTGAAAAGCTCCATAAAAATTGATATTCTCTCTCTCTCTCTCTTGCACTGTACTTCTCTTTAAAAAAAAAGAAGATCCAGAAATTGGGACTAGAGGTTAGGAAGTCTTTAGCCTAACTTGGTTTTCAGCTAACTGTAGAATTTTGAAAGACACATTCTTTTGGTACATTTCAGTTTATTTCATGACAAAACATAGATAATGAAATTTAAATTGCCACTTTCAATATGAGACACAAATTAGGTAGTAAGTGTGACTCAGTAGTGAATATAGAAAGTCATTTGCAACTTTAATAATTAATCATAATGCAAGAAAATAATTATCGATTCAATTTTATTTAGTTTTCATGATATTCTTCATAATCTTATGCTTGGCAGCCTGGGCAACATTGAGTGGCCAAAGCAGTGGTGGGTAAAGAAATCTCTTTCCTGAGCTTAATATGCCAAAGTGTAGGAACTGTTCAGAATTAGGAGTTGTACCTAGTTAGTGTCCTTTCCAAAATCCATGCCTGTCTCAGAACCTCTGAATGTGAATTTGTTTGGAATAGGGTTTTTAGAGTTATAATTACTTAAGATGAGGTCATACTGGAACAGGCTAGGTTCTGAATCCAATATGACACGGGTATAGACACACACAGAGGAGGACAGCATGTGCACACACTGACATGTGATATAATGAGAAAGGCACAAACTGGAGTTACACAGAGACAAGCCAAAGAGTACCAAAGATGTCTAGAAACTGCCGAAAGCTAGGAGAGAGACTGCAGTCTTACTGATATCTTGATTTCAGATGACAAGCCTTCAGAACAGTAAGAAAATTGATCTCTGTTGTTTTAAACCATCCCGTTTATGGTCCTTTGTTACAGTCCTAGAAAATTGCTGAGTCCAGCTGGCCTCTGAGATATTTGCACAGAGTTCACCAATGTGAAATGGCCACAGCTAGATCTTAGAAGCCAGGTATGGAGGTGTAGGGATTCCAGAGCCAGGGAGAATAAGGAACAGTCATAAAAAGAGTTGTTGGCAGTCACCTCTTCCAGATGTCAGTGTTCCTGCCAAATTCTATCTACTTTCTGTCCAAAGCACTCTAATGGACTGAAATGGGTTGGACTGGTTCTAGTTTAAAAAATAAAAACAAAAACCCTTAAATGTAATATTTAACTATAAGCCATGTAGTTTCTTGCTTTATGTTGAAAAAGGAAGCAACTGTCCCTGAGTCTATGGCTTTCTTCCTTAAAGGTATAATTTTAAGCCACAGATAACCTCATATGCATTTACACAGTGTATTCCACGCTTCTATTTCTGCTCCACCCTTCTTGATATGATCCTGAAAGTTCAGTATTCCCGGGAATTATCCTTACATGGTGGGTTTGTTTTGTTTTCCTATTGGTCCTGTAACAAATCATCACTTAAAACAACACAAAAGCATTATGCAGTTCTATAGGTGAGAAGTCCATTATGGGTAGCACTGGTCTAAAATCAAGGTGTCCATACTCTGCATTCCTTTCTGAGGCTCTAGGAATCAGTCTGTTTCCCGAACACTTGGGTTGGTGGCAGAACATAGTTTCTTGCACTTATAGGAATGAGGTCCCTGATGTTTGCTGGGGGTAAGCTGAGGGCCACTGCCAGATTCTAGAGGCTGCCACATTCCTCAGCTCAAGGCCTCTTTCTTCCATTTTCAAAATGGGCAATAGCTGGTCAAGTCATTCTTACACTAAATCTTTCTAACCTATTCTGCTGCCTCCTTGTCCACTTGTAAAGACAAACTTGATGACGTTGGACCTGCCCAGATAATCCTGGATGATCTCCTTTCTTCAGGTCCTCTGATCAGCAACTTCAGTTCCCCCTGCAAATGTGCTTCCCTTCTGCCACATAACCTGGCCCCTTCACAGGTTCTGGAGCATGGGATGTGGACATCTTCGGTGAATCATTGTTCCGCCTACCTCACATTATGTGCAACTGAGCAACACAATTTAACAGGACTGAGTAGATGAAGACGCTAACTTGTGAGGAGGAAAACAGAACTGTATCAAACATGGGAAATACCTTGAACAAGCAAAAAGAGGAAATCAAGGCCCATATAATATGTGCCATGTGATTTAGGTAAAGTCTGTTCTTGTATCAACTTATTGATTTGAAAATTAACATAATTTTTTAAGAGAGGGGGACAGTGAGAGGGAGAGACAGAAAAAATCAACTTTTTTTTAATTTAGTTTTTCATTTGGCCTTCGTTGCTTAGGCACTTCGTTGTGTCTGCATGTTTCTGGGGTATGAACCCGCTGTACCACCCCTCCAGCCCCCAAGATAATTTTTTCCATTTTAATATTTGATGCTTAAGAACATCAGACATGTCTTTTAAAGCATGAAATTGACTTCTAGAAAGTCGTTGGAAGACAATGAAGAATTGCTTGGTATTCTATCTTCAGTACCATTTTTTAGTCTTAACTATGAGCACATTAAATGTAAGTCCCTCTTGTTTCTCTTTCACCTTTAATCCCTATGAATCTTAACAGAGCACAGATTATTTCAACCTAACTCTTCCTTTCTTAATTCCATCTGGTTGCCACTAGAATTGTTCCCTAACACATATTTTATTGAACCATTTACATATCACCTTCTGTTTTCCTACTCTGTAGAAACAGCCCAATAGGCATGTTACTTATAAAGTCCCAGGATCAACAGTTATCGTAACTTGTGTTAGTTTCATCTCTGTTTAATGACTTTACTACCAAATGTGGACACATATTCATTTTTAGTTTTTCAGTGCAGGGCTTAATCATATTTTGGATTTTTTCCTTATATCTGTTTTTAAATTAATCAATGCACACAGATATTTTGAACACTAATTTGAGAAGTGCATAATTCATGTAGCCATTATTAGTGAGCACCAGCTTATACTATGCATATTCTAGTCACTTAGAATACAGCAGGGATAGATTCTCAAGGTCCTGTTGGGAGGATTTCCTTTTGTCCATAGTTACTTTTATTTACCTTTATTGTTTCCTTCCTAGTATCTTCATGGTAACATTTGCCCATGTAGATTTCTTTCTCCTTATTTTAGTCTTAGCATTTGAACACTTTAGACCTGTTACCTTATCTAAATCCTGTATCCTGAATCCTGAATCTCACTTGGCCATGGCTCAACTTTTTAATTGGAAGGTGATTAAGAAAATGTCACCAAAGGGTTAAATGCATTATCTCTGTATGTGTTCATTGTCAAGGGGTTTCATTTTTACCCATAAGAATGACTTCCTATACATGGAATTGCAGCCATCCTAGTCAGACCACGAACCAGCAATACTGCATTACAGCAAGATGTATTTTATCAGAGTCCCTTCCTAGCTCCCCTCTGATTTCTCCATTTCAATTCTCATCACTTAATCTCTCAAATGGCAAGACAATCCCTGATCTTAAATGCGACAGGTAAACAGATGCCAATGACCTCTTCCCTGAAAGCAACAGTAATGTCATTTTTCTAAGCAATGACTTTAGTGGTCAAAGCAAGCAGGATATACTTACATTAAAAGAAAAGGAAAATGCACATTTCATAAAGACCTATAGATTTAGATCCATTTACCTGCATCACCATTCCATTTCTCAAGTTAATGTGCCCGTTTAGGATCTCCTCAGTGGAAAAGGATCAAGGAATATTTTCGGTTCTTAAGATGGAAAGAAGCTCTCTTGAAGCATTAACCCTGTTACTTATCCTTTTTGGGACTCCGTCACATGCATCTCACTGAGAACAGTTTCTACATGTGAATTTTTGAGGATGGAGAGGAGTCACTAACACTTGGAAGACTTAATAATAATTTTGAGGAACTCAGTTAAATGTAAAAATGGGTATTAAATTTAGATAAGATAAAAAAACAAAATATTTGGTTCTCTAGTGTCAATTAGATGCTTGACTAAGACAAAGATTTCATGCCAAATTGCTTCATCACAACTAGCTTTATACCCCACATCAGAGAAGAGTACATTGTACCAAAGTCTTAGAAGAGATGGTTGTTAGGTAAAGAGAATTAAAATAAAGAGACATTCAATATTGTTTGAATCCTTTCTACAAATATATACAGAGAGAGAGAGAGAGGAGGGAGGGAGGGAGATTGGCAACTGGCACCTTGGCACCCTGGGCTCATTAGCAAAATACATTAACTGTAGCTGACTGATTTGCCCATAGTGCCTGTGCAAGGTCTCCAAAGACAAGAAATTTACATTTAGGTGTTCAGTCTTGAGTCTTTGAAAGTTCTTAGCAAAAAATAGGTAGAGATTTAGAAATGTATATCATATTTCTTCCTGGATTACTCATTTAAGTTTCATCTTTTCATTTATCTAGAAGTGAGCAATATTGGCACACATATTGCGCTCCTTCTGTGTATCACCTTGAGAATGTGATCCCAGAGGGAGCTTCAGCCTTACAATGGAGCAAAGAGATCATCAATTACAACCCCCTTCCCTTAGATTAGCAAACTAAACCCCAGAGAAGATAAGGAAGGGACTTGGAAATCACACAAATATTTAACAGCCTGGCCAGGACTGGGGCCAAGATTAATATCCATCATAGTGTCTTTTCCATTTCTCCACATTGACATTATGGTGGCATGAATAAACATCTTAAATACAGAATAATTCCTCCTTTTCATCAAGAGGTCATATAAAATGGTGTGCTCTCTAATCTCCATTTAGCGTAGCATAACATTTCTGTGTCTCTGAAATCTGTTGAATTTGAATGGAATTTAACACTTAATGGATCATGCTTTTCTCCTGGATTAGACATCCATTCTGTTCTGAGGCTTAGCTTAGGCGTTTCCCATTTGTTTGATTTAAAGTGGGGTTGAAGGGGCAAACGGCCCTGGGAAGCTTCACAGTGAAGTGGCATCCGTCTGTAGCCAGATGCTTTTATCTAATCACTGCAGTCCCTGAAGTCTCTGATAATTATCAATAAATTGGGTGGTAGATAAATAGCGGTGTCATGAGCAAAGGGAAATGCTGAAGGCACTCTAGGGGTGACTCTTTCTGCTTGTCAGCAGGAGGGAGGAGGAAGGACAGATCTGTCCTGTTTGTCAGGAGCAGAAAGTATGTTGGAGAAAACTAACTCCTGGGCAGGGGATGTGTCAAGAAGATGGATTACCCCGGGAAGCCAGGACTGCTCTCCCCGTGGGCAGCGGCACTCTTGGATATAATTTGCCAGCTGTCTGTCTTGTCCTAGGGTCTCTGTCTTTTTTTCCTCCTTTGTACCACAAGCAACCAGCCTGTGCTGTGCAGATCTAAGGCAGCCACAGAGCCTTCCAAGGAGCTAAAGAGTTGCTGGCCCTAAAAGGAGGGGAACTGTTTGCAGCTGTGAAAATTCAGCAGCCCTGATTTCCCTATCAGTACACCCAGGGGCTCTCTGAGAGCCTGACCCTGTGGGGAAACCTCTTTAACTGAGCACTATATTAGCAAATGATCCAGTTAGGTGAATATAAGGCTGATTACATACCCAGAGGTGAGCCCTGGTGAGACCAGAGTAACTAAATGAGGCAATCTACTGCACTTTGTATCTGGACTGGAGCCTGAGCATTTCAAAATGGCATCTGGGAAAGAAAAGGGCTCTGGGGAAAACCACACAATAGATTGGAAATAGTTATGTTTTTCCCCAAGGGGAATTTAAGGGCAGATTTCCTAGGTAACAATTTTGAAGAAAGAAACCTGGTGTGAGAGGGAAGTGTGTATGTGTGGTCCCAACCATCTCACAGAACCAGTCTCTCCTATCTCTGTTGGGTTCCCTGCCTGTCTCTTTAAAATGGAGAGAGAGAGAGAGAGAGAGAGTGTGTGTGTGTGTGTGTGTGTGTGTGTGTGTGTGTGTAGGGGGGTGCCTGGCCAACCATTCTAGCATAGTGCATAACTTTCCTGAACTGAGATGTGTGAGGAAGACTGAAGCCCTGGCCAGGAGGGTCTCTACAGGGGTGAGTGGGGCATGAATGTCCCTTCCACCTTTTAAGTTAGACAACCACCAATCTTGCTTTCCACCATCTGCTCTTGCTTATAGTATTTTAAATCCTCCATGAGAACAGCTGTGGCTCAGTAGCTCATTTCATTAAAAAGCTCATTGGCCTTGGTGATCCACGAGGGAGAGTTTCTAAGTGAGTCCCAGTTAATTCATATCATAGCACCAGCATCTTTGATTCTCTCCTCTGCTGCCCGTTTTCTTCCCCACACACAGGCAGGATGCTGAAGTCTAAGGAACACTCTCACTTTGGAATCAAAAGATCGAGTGTTTGGGGGCGGGGTCATGATGCTGGCTAGAATTGTGAGCTCCTACTACTACTATTTCAGGGTCTCATTCTACTCATCTGGAAAATGGGGATGGCGGTAGTTGCTCAAACTTTAACAGACACCTTAGTAGACAAGAGATGTTAAGAGTATTTTATAGGGGCTGGAGTGATAGCTCAGCAGTTATAGTATTTGCCTCACATGCACAAAGACCTGAGTTTGAACCCCTGCACCACATACACTATGTAGTGTCAAAGCAATGCAAGTCACATGAAAAACTAAATAAAATTGATTTCTCTCTCTCTCTCTCTCTCTTTCTCTTTCTCCCTCTCTCTTAAAAAAATACAAGTGTGTTATAAATCATAATGAGCCATGGTAGGGTCAGGTAGATTTACTTGAGTCATCGGACTTGTAGTTTTAAATATTCTAAGGTATCTTATGATTCCTGGCTAATGACATCTGAGGACTTTCTCAAACCTTAGGTATGTAAGAGCAAAGTGTTCTAAAGTGAGACCAGTTGATTCCACAGACTTCATGGAGCTGTCCAAAGTCTGCTTTCAGTATCCTTATTTCATTGGGTAAAAGAACCATACACAATTTTTCTTGAGGTTAAAGAGAGCACTTTAAAAATTAGTTTCAGGATGTGAACAGACCAGTTGCCATTTATTCTCTTAATACCTCTACTTGTTATTCAGTGGCACAAGATCCTGCCTGGGGAGGGAAGAGGCTGGACCATAATGTTCTCTACTCCAGAAATATTCAGTCGAGTTAGTTGGAAAATAGTTTTTATTCAAAGCCAACTTTGAAGGAAGATGGAAGATATTAATTGTTTAAAATTTCTATTTCTGAAGTCACTGAAGTTTAACAGAACTTTTAAAGGGAAGAAAGGCAGGGTAGTGGCAGAAGGTAGGAAATGAATTGGGTGTAGATTTAGTTAGCCTGCAGTTAGGTCTGAACAGGCAATCTCCATTCCCTTCTTTTTTGTCCATCAGGTTTTTGGGTCATAATCTCTCCGGCTTCCATCTCTTAGCAGAAGAAATGTGTTCCCAATTCAGAAGGGAGTGGCCCTCAAATTCAGTCTGTTTCAAATGCTCCCCTGTATAAGTCATATCCTCAATCTTGAAGGAACTGGGGTTTCTGTATCATCTGACTGGGAGTCAGTCCACTCTTGGATCAGTGAGCAGAAATGGAACCTAAGAGGTCAGATGCTTATTCCTGAAGAAGGCAAATTCTGAAATATTTAATAGCTCTGCCTAAGAGAAGGACTATAACATATATTTCCATGAGAATTCTCTTTTTGCAACTTTCCAGCTATATATTTTTTTGGTGGGGTTTGACAGTAACTGTACTTCATTTTTCACTGTCTCTGAATGATTTTTCTCTGAAGGATTTGTTGAGTATTTCCCAAACATCTTTGCTTCCTGTTTCTTGATCTGACTGGTCCCACAATGGAGGGAAACGGACAGACTGTTTGAGCTAGCATCAGCGACTTTCTCCACTGTCCTTTTAGATAATTTTAAGCAATAGAAGGCCTTAGGAAAGATTAGCTCTTAGGCCAGAAAAATGCAAAAATACTGTATAAGAACAGAGCAATACAGCTTCTATAATAGATTTGAACTAATAAATGTAATCTCTTTGGTTTTGCCATCTTTACCCAAAGAACAGTATCAAGTCTGTTAAAATAACAAACAAAAACAAAACAATAACAACAACAAAAAACCACAGCAATCCTGTCAGATGCAGTGGAAGAATTAATCTTACTTAGTTAGAGTCCTTATGTGAATCCAGGTTAATCATCTAACATTAGAAATCATCTTTAGAATTTAGGTACATTTTACATAACATCAAAGATGTGAATACAGGTTACAAGACTTAGTGTCTATCCATCAACTGCTGGAGCGGTGGCTCAGCAGTTGGAACATTTGCCTGGCATGAGCAAAGACCTGGGTTCAAACCCCAGCACCACGTATACAACTAAGTGCCAGAGAAACCAAGGCCATATGAAAATAAAATAAAATAAAATAAAAAGGATTAAAAATAATATATGTGTATAAATATATGTGTGTATATGTATATATATAAATGTACTTTGTACTTAGTCACATCATAATGTTTAACTGAGAAGATCTCTTTTAAAACTTTCTAGCCTTCCACATATCCTATATTAATATTTAACTTCAAATTTGTCTTGAGATGGTGTATGAGCAAAGCAAGATTGCCCCTCAGTAACTACAGAGACAGCTCTCAATATGAAAAAATAACTACAAACAAAATAGAAGATATTATTATTACTTATAGAACTCAACAAATTCTAAAAATAATTTAGTTACCTATACAGTGTATTAAGACAAAAATCATGATTAACAGAATTATATTTAGACAGATTTCTAAAGTTTTGGAGCATTTGAATCAATAAGAATAACATTATTGGTGACTGGAGCAGTGGCTCAGCAGTTATGGTGCTTGCCTGGCATGCACAAGTACACGGGTTCAAATGCCAGCACCCGTGTACACAACTAAGTGTCAGAGCAACGAAATCCATGTGAAAAAAATCAATAAAACATTGATTCTCTCTCTCTCTCTCACTGTCCTTCTCTCTTAAAAAATAAATAAATAAAAATAACATTACTGTTAAAATAGTAGATTTTTAAAGCTAGAGTTATAAACCCCCAAATGTACAAATGAAGACTTGAATAAATTTTAATTCTTGAAGGATTTAATTTTCCTTTAAGCAATAAAACCACAACAAAATCAGAAGAAAAGATAGGAAATGACCTTTATGAAACAAAATATTTGTTTTTTAAGTCAGTTTTTTTTAATAAACGTTACTAAGAGTGGCTAGACATTGCCAGATTCTTGGCTTTTGCTTATAAATGCTTTTTTAAAATTATTTTTCATTCTTCTAGAATTTAAGCATTACTAGATTTGCGACATCACATACAGCATAAAATCCATTTAATATTTTAGGAAGATGGTAAAGAATCTTGCTGACTAATGGTTAATTTTCATAAGTTCTATTTGGATTTATGATCAATTAGCAACATTGCCACAATTTTTTTAGCTTATTATAAAATGAAGTCACTTCAGAAATCAGAAACATAAACTATATATAAGGCTATTAACCTTTTAAAACATTTGCTATTTCTTTTGACATATTTCAGGCCTGTAACAAAGAAATCATGGGCTCACTTGTTAATTTCCAAATCTTTTGAACAGTTAATATTTTAGACAAACCAAGAGTGTCATAGATAGATATAAATATCACACACTTATTAAAAGAAAATAGAACATTTATGTGGTGTGAAAACACTGAAGATTTTTAGCTGTGGATTAAAGTTTTTCTTGTAAAATGATTTACAAACTTGTATTTTAAGAATTCAAAATACCTGTCATATATAATTAACTCACTTTAATAACTATCTTTCGATTACTCATAGAACTCCAGCATAGTTAACATTTTAACTTATTTCTTTGCCACAAAGATCCTAAGAGATTGGTATATATAAAACACATTAAATACATATTTCAGCTATCCAGAGACAAATGTCCCAATTGATTAGCAGGCCAGTAAAAAAATGAGCTAGTAAATTTTAACGATATTCTTATTACAAACATGTTTAAATTACTTGTTACAGATTTGCTAGAGTCATATTAACCAAAAATAATTTGAGCTGCATTTTAAGTCAATTTAATACCATGCAAACAGTATATAAACATATAAACATGTAAACCCATAAAGAAAAATTTTAAAGCTTAAGATTTAAAACTCAGATTTTTGATCTGATAATGAAAAAAATTTGTTGAGTCTTAAATTTGGCTTTCCAATATTGAGGTCAGGTAGAAAATTTACATCTTAATGAAAGGTTAACAAAATTTGAATCGCAAATTTCTTTTCTAGAAACAGACAAAAGGAGCTTCAGATAGAGAAAATTACAAGATCAGATACCACAGCAACAAAAAGTACAATTTAAGTGTACAGAATCAAATATAATATGAACTTATCAGGAAAAAATCATGATCTCAGACTAAGTCAATCACAGATAAATTTAGTCCATTTCTTTTGAAAGAAGACGATCAGATGACTGAAATAAGGACTGTGCTCAAGAAATGTTTGGGGTCAGTAAAACATTCTGTATTCAGGAATTTGTTACCAATGTTTCACTAGTGGACAGGAATAATTCTTCTTATGTGTCATGGGCAAAGCCCCACACACCAAGGGGTGAATGAAGTTGCTGGAGATAAAGATTTTTTTTTTTTGACCTCTTGGTAGAGTTTTATCTTTGAAACTGATTTTTGCTTCTTAAATAAAAACAAAGCAATCTTTTTTATTAAGAAATTTATATGTTGAACAATCAAACAAGCTTCTAATGAAATTATATATATATATATATATATATATGTTCTGAAAATTAGATTTACCCCCAAGAACTCCCCCCAAATTATTCATCCTTATCTGTTCCCCTCTCTTTCTCAATACATCTCTACAAATGCCTTATTCAGATTTAAAACATGAGAAGAGAATTGACCTCCTATCTCAATGACCAGGGTCTAGTTCCAGCCTCCACAGATGAGTGGAGACATTCGACCCTTGGTTCTCTGGGTTATGCTGATTTCACTCAGTATAATTTCTTCCATTTACTTTCAAAGGCAGCAATATCATTGTTTCTAATTGCTGAGTAAAACTCCATGGTATATGTGTACCACAGTTTTTGGATCCATTCATCCACTGAGGGACATCTGGGTTGTTTCCGTAATTTAGCTATTGTAAATTGAGCTGCTATGAACATAGATATTGCTGTGTCACTGTAATGTGCTGATTCTAAATCCCCTGGAAAAATACCCAAGAGAGGAATAGTGGGATAATATGATGGGCTCATCCCTAGTTTTTTGAGGATTCTCCACACTGCTTTTCAGAGGGTCGGTATCAATCTGCAGTTCTACCAACAGTGTGCTAGTGTGCCTATCTCTCCACAACCCCTCCAGCGTCTATTATTGTTTATTTTCTTCATTTTTGCCAATATGACTGCTGTGAGGTGATATCTTAATGTAGTTTTCATTTGCATTTCTCTGCTTACTAGTGCTTTAGAGCACGTTCTCATGTATTAATTGGCTTGATCAATGTCCTCTGTTGAGAAGTTTCTATTTAGCTCTTTGGCCCATTTATTGATTTGGTTGTTTTGTGCTTTTGAAGTTGAGATTTTTGAGAATGTTGTAGATTCTGGATATGAGGTCCCTATCAGGAATCACAACCCATGATTCTCTCCAATTCTGTAGGAAACCTCTTGACTATTTTGATTATTTCCTTAGCAGTGCAAAAGCTTTTTAGCTTTATGGCATCTCAATCACTGATTTCTTATTTCACTTCCTTCACTTTAGGAGACATGTTGAGAAAGTCTTTGCCTACTCCCAAATGCTGAAGGGATGGACCTAATTGGTCTTCCACCAGTTGCAAGGTAGCTGGTTTAATTCCTAGCTCCTTGATCCACTTTGATTTGATTCTCATTCAAGGAGAAAGATATGGGTCCAATTTCAACTTTCTGCAAGTGGCTGTTCAGTTTGTCCAGCACCATTTGTTGAAAAGGTTGTCTCTCTTCCATGTAATATTTTGTCTGCTTTTGTCAAAAATCAGATGTTATTATGTACCTTCTGGCCCAGCTTCCCAAAGTTTCTTCCAACCCAGGAAGAAGCGATGTTCTGAAATGGATTCCCTATGCTAGTGGATAAATCTATTGCTGCAACCATTATAATATAGTCTGGTGAAGCCAATTGTCAAGTTAATAAACATATGGAATAGCTGTACAGCATGCATTTTCAGATATATTGGCCATAATGGTATCTTCTACCAAAACAAGGAGGACTCACCAAATCTATGTAATTGTTAGAATATTTTTACAAACTCCGAATTTTATTAGATTGACTGGTACCTGAAAATCAAATGGCTTAGAACAGTTTGTTCCAATTCCAAACAGCTTAAGTTCCAAACGGCTCATTCTACCTCAACCCAGACCATGGAGCTGGTTTCACAAAATGACCTACTCATGGCAAAAACCTAAGTTGGTGGAAATAAAATCCTCATTGTGAATTCTGATAGGACTATCAAAAACAGCCTGTTGACCATTTCCTAAAACCTTATGCTCCTTGACAATTGAGCAATTTTTAGTAGTCAAACTGGCAGCAAGAAGGAAAGCACAAATCCCCCAGCACTTTACATTCCCAGACACCTGTAGGACCCTTCCTTACCCGTCATTCCAACTTTGGCTAGCTGCAAGAACACCTCAGCCCTGAGCCCTCTTTTCCTCAGAGATAGTTGCCAGCCTGACCTATCTCCATCAAGGGCAGGATATTCCAACCAGCTAGCTCACCAAGGTCCATCTCCAGTATCCCTCAAAATTAGCAAGACTTTACATATGTAGATGTAGTTAGCCTGCTGTTTGGCAGACTTCCTTCTCTAAGCAGGAGATATCTGTTCCCAATTCACAGGGGCAGTGGTCTCAAAATTCAATCTGTTTCGTATTTTCCTAATGCAAAAGGCTTGGATAGCATATATTTTTCCTAAATTTCGTTCTATGCCAACGCAATGCTTGTAGGTGTTACAGTGATGGGTGGCACAGAAGGGTAATCTGATAATTAAGGAAAGCCAAATATGCTCTCCATATCTCACCTCACATCCTCTTAATAAGTCAACTTTGATGTAAAATTGTCCCAGTGTTTCAATAGGATGGCCAGGTGATCCTCTGTCCCATAGGTGGAGAATGGCAATGCTAACTTGTTTCTCTAGGCAAGCTGCCCTCCGCTAAGGACTAAGGCTTCCTTGTGGTTCACATCTGAACACTGGAGTGAGAGTTGGAGGAGCTCAAAAATTTAATGGCCAATACTTACCAAATAAAATATCTTCTCAATGTTGTCACTGACTAGCGGTTATTCAGCTTGTCTGAGAGCATGCTTAGATTTGAAGAGACAAACTAGCCTGGAAGCATAAACTAGAAGGTTTTTATTTTATGAAATTGTAATGCTTTATTTGAGGCCATTTATATTACTATTCCTCTGGAAAGAATGTTCAACTGCTGGTGTTAGGTTGAGAATTCAGAGGGTAATGGAAAATGAAAGTCCAGATAGCAGCTAAGTGAAAACAGAAACAGATATTTAGCATTAAAAATTTCCGTTATTACTTTATGGACCTTGGAGAAGGACTTGAACACCTAGGGAACTAATTAGAAATAGAAGAATCATAACGATTACTTTATATGCTATAAGGTGAAAACAGCTTTAAAAGCTTGCGTAATTTAGCCCAAGTCGTGGGGGGTCGTGGGGCAGGAGAGCATGACATTCTGCATTAGAGCCTGTCAGGGTTGGTCTGTGGGTCTGGAAAGGGGATTGGTCGGTTTTTATTCTGTGGCATCTGCTCCAACTTCATCTTCACCTCTTTATGCAGTTCTAAAAACTCTTTTAAAGTCTATAAAGTTACAAAGTATTGGACGAGTGTGTTGAACCCTAGCTTACATTACTCTCTTGAATTTGTATTTAAAAAGACCTCATTCATAAAAGCTTGAAAATCCATATCACTTACACATCTTCAAATAGATGCTTTTTCTCTTTTATATATTATAGAAATATACCTAATGTTTCTTGACTGTTGAACCTCTCAACGTTAGAGTACATCTCTTCCTACAGTTCCCGGGCAGGTTGCTCACTTTCAGTGACACCTACTTTCTACTTGAAGAAATTCTTCAAATCATGGGTGCCACAACAGAATGTCTTTCAGTTAGGATGACAGATCCAATATTCTGCATGTGTGTGAAGTACAGATAAGGATAAATAGATCTTGTGCTTCAGGGAATAAACTGATTACTTGTGATGGTCAGGAAGGAATTTTCCCTATTAGCATCCCATAAATACACAAGCCAAGTGCAGGATCCAACTTTCTACTATTATAAGGTTGTCTTATAGGACCTCATTAGGTGTATGATACAGGGTATAAAACACGGCATAATGTACTATGTAGAATGGTTGTCTTACATGGATCACTAATATGCAGCAAAATAAATACAGCAGTTGAGACTGAGATCTGTTTAAATAACTGAGACAGCGATTCATGAAAGATCAACTATTTAAAATCTTCATGTTTCCACTAGGAATCTCAGAGTATCTCCATCAGATGAGCTCATTAATCCTCATGAATGTTGTGTCACATCAATTCTGTTGCACAGGTCTGTTCTGAAAACACATGTCCATCTTACTAACCAGTAAGTCACCTAGCAGTAAGTTTTCACAGCAGTCTGACCACATTTATTAGCTAGAAATCTCAGTAAATATTTCACTTCTAAAACTGTTCAATGAGGTAGAAGTTTTTCATCCCCAGTTCATTCACTACATTCATCCTTCCAACAAATATAAAGTGAGAGTCAATCATGTGCAAGAACCAGATATAAAAAGGTAAATAGTGCTCAGGGTCCCGTGGGAGAGAGCTAGAGTTCTTCTAATATACTGTACATAGTTCTAGGACCCCAGTTCTGTCTAGATCAGCAAGATCCCTCTTCATCTACTGTTATCTTCTTATTGGATAGATCTTCATATCTCCTAGGCTTTGACTCAGGTAAACCTTGTCTGATTTATGATTTGATCCTAAGACTCTATAATGGATTTCAGCTAGTTCACTTGACATTCAAAGAAACCTGGGCATGTTCAACTCTAAAAAACCCTTGGGATAACTATGGTTCCTTTGAAATGGTTCAGAGAGTTCTATTCTCACATAACCTTAGAGTATGTGTATGTGTGAAATTCTAGAGCCAAGTCCTATGTTGATCTACTTATCATAGAAGACAGAGAATAAGAATTCAGGGATACTTTTGAAGTATCTATGGTTCCATTTACTTTGTTTGGATTCATGATTTTTCTAAATAATCTTTTGAGTCAAACCAAATCTAAACTTGTTGATATTTGACTTAATAAAAGTCCTGACATGAAGAAATGTCCTAAATAATGTTGAAGGAAAAGATTTATGGAATGATAAATGATTAAACATACCTATCTTTGTTTTCTGTTTGTCTTGTTTTGTTTTTAGTTTTTTTTTTTTTAAGATTTTTTTTTGTTATTGGCACCAGGAATTGAACACAGAGGCACTTAATCACTGAGCCATATCCCCAGTTCTTTTATTTGATTTAATTTGAGACAGAGTTTGGCTGAGTTGCTCAGGGCCTCACTAAGTTGCTGAGGTTAGTCTCGAACGTGCAATCCTCCTGTTTCTGACTTCCAAAATGCTGGGATTATAGGCATGTGCCATTGTACCCAGCTAAACATACCTTTCAAGAATGTTATTTTCATTACAAAGGAGACAGCACTCTCCCCTCTGGGAATGAACATGGCCTTCCCAGTTTGGAACCTAAAGGATATTCACTACGAATTCTAAAAAAATTGAGCAAAATCATACTCATAGGCGTTACATATTCAGTCCAGCATTCAATGTATTAAGACGTGCTGATATATTGGTGGTCTCACTTGAAGAAAAAATATCATTAGACTCCTGTTTCCTAAATTACATTCCCTTAAAAGCCAGTCCCATGGTATTGTCATTGGGAATAAAAAGCAGAGATTTTCACTTGGGAAAAAAATTAAGTAGCTTTTTAATACTGTTCTCTCTCTCTTAGATATTCACAGTGCATATTAGTAAATTAAAGGTTCTTTGAAGTCTTGTGGTAAATATACCTTTTAATTTTATTTAATTCAAGGCTTCCCAAATGCTTTTGACCTTCACTTGTATAACATTAATTAATAGAATACTTATTAAAACCTACTCCTGGGAACACACTTTGGCAAATACTACATTAGGGCCAGAATATCTAAGATAGGAAATTCAGCTAAGCAGCAGAGTACTTATTTGCATTAGTAAGTTATTTTTTATTTTATTTTATTAACAGTTTCTTTTAATGTGAGCTTCTTCAGTGCATTAAAATGTTATTTAAATGATCATTTAAAAATCATTTTTGAAAACACTGTAAATGTTTTTAAATAGGCAGATCTACTAATACCCTTCTTACTTTGTCTACCAGTCCAGCAGTTCTTCATTTCACTTTTTAAAGAGAGAGGGACAGTACGAGAGCCTCTATCATCTTTTGTCTTGTTGTAAGATTTGGTCAACAAGTAACACATCTGATACTTACTAAATGCTTGAAATGATTTCCTAACACCTGGGTGTGGATGATGTGGGGATTCAAGTCTGAAGGCTGAGCAAATCCCTTCTTGTCATTTAAAAGACAGTACCCTCATTTCTAATGAATATATTTTATCTATGTCTGATCCCATTTGCTATCCAGCTATCTGATTTGATTTTATCGTTTTTTACACCTGCCTGTCATCCACTCACATTTCTCTTTACAGTTAGGACATTATCAACATTGGTTGTGTTGGGGTGAAAAGTCCACTAAGAGAAAAATAAATGTAGAAATAAAAACATAGATCAAAATTAAAGTAAAGGCACATAATAGATTGTTAGTAGTCCAGAGTTGTTTCCTTTAAACCATACTGAAAAATAATTGTGATGTGAAGGGATTAGTTATGGAAGTGTCAATCTGTAATGAATGCTTGGAACTAAAACTTAAAATCACCAGATTTGCCCCTAGGCCATATGCCTTGGGTGAGACAAAGAATTGCCTATGATCATTTAGAGTTTAGTCATATGATGCTATTCAGGTGATGTGGAATTGTTCTTTTTTTATTTCATAGATAATCATCATGTCTAATTACACACTTTGGCACATACTACATTAGAGACAAAATTTCTAAGATGGGAAATTCAGCTAAGAAGCAGAGTACTTAATTTCATTAGTAAGTTATTTTCTATTTTACTTTATTCAGAGTTTCTTTTAATGTGAGTTTCTCAAGTATGTTAAAATTTTCTTTAATATTGAAGATAACAAAGACCAGTTCCTCCAAAACAATGGTCTCTCTGACATCCCAAAAGCTGCACAATTTGATTAACTGGAAATTTGCTGCACATATGGCCTGGTAAAAGAATTTCTGTCTTTTGATATCTTCTTAGAATGCCATGAAAAGATGGCAAAGAAAGTTTGGCTAAAGCAGTAGTAAATAAGACATATTTATGAATCTGAGATATTGACTTTCCTAATTAGTTTCAAATTCCAGTTCTGCATATGTATCCTCACACTCACCTTCACATTCTGAGACTCACAGAAACCACTCCATGAGATATGCTAGGCACTGTGTAAAACAGCGAATATTGAAGTTTGGATACATTTCTGTACATACAGGTATATATGATTTATATTTGGCTGACAAGTACTAGCCACTATTACTATCATTTTTCTTTAATACACAAACTACTCAGTATCTTAAAGGAAAATTTTCAAGTGTATGTGAACTCTCTTGTTTCCATCAGCATTGATGATAGCATAAAACTGCATATTAACTATTACCTAGAGTTGAGAAATCATCACTACCTTTTTGCCCAGAGGTTGCTTCGTTTTATTAAAGTGTGAGAGATCTACATATCATAAAATGACATGAGTCAAGAGTCCTCCTCTTCTATGAGTTTCTATTTAAAATTATTGCTTGCAAATGTGTGCATATGTATATATATGTATATATATACATATATACACATATGTGTATATATGTGTGCAAGTATATATATACCTATGTATGTAATTCACTGTAACTAATCATACTGTTTGATGTCACAAAGATTTTTTTTTTGCTTGTAGTGTTTTGAAAATTTTAGAGAAAGCTATAAAATTAATTGAAACCAACTTGAATCTCAACATTTTATTATGGTAGACAAATACAGGAGAGGGTATAGAAAAGTAGAAATGAACTGATTGGAAGAGAGGCAGACACTTGTTTTAGAAAACGACCAGGATTTGACTAGATTCTATTTAGAGTATTGTAAGGGCTTAATTGCTAGCTATAGTGATCCATTTATTAAGATTACAAGTTGCAAAATTGGTGGTTGAAGATCACAAGGAAGATGACAGCTAGCTGGGGATATTAGAAACAGAGAGCTGTCTAAATTCAACACAACCTAGAATAATGCAAATGAAGACAGCCAAAGGGGGGAAATAATAATTTGAGAAGCAGATGCCCATTAGGTGATATGCTTGGGGAGGCAAGGAGTGTGTCTGCGGGGCACAGGCACCTGGTAAAAAGGATATTTTGATTCCATTTCCTTCTCTCTTAACATGGAAATCAGAAGAGACATCAGATCTTCCCTCATCTATTCGCTCTGCTAAGAAGTGCTTTTTTGTTTTTGATATTTTTTTGATCATTTATTATGGGCCAAGTGTTAAAAGGACTAGGGGAAGCAAAGAGCTATAACTTATTTACCCTATGCTAGAGGAGCCTACAGAAAATATGGTCACAAATAGGGTAAAGGAATGAGAAGGAGATTTGGAAAAAGGAGACTAGGGTTTTATGCCTGGATTAAAATCCTTATCCTGACTTAATGGCTGTGGTCTTGTACAAGTCCATTAACATATTAACATCTGAACATCAGTTATCTTATCTGTAAAATGGAGATAATGATCATGCCTGCCTCATGGGGACACTGTAATGATTAAATATGATGATTAACAGGAATGTCCTCAAAATAATTGAGATGCTAGAATGACCTACTTTGAATGATGATTATTATTAATTCAAGTTTGTTAGCAGAGTCAAATTACAAAAGCATCAAAGAAGTAGATGTTTGAAGTATGGAAAGAATGATAAACAGAGGAAAAGCATTATGTAATTGCAGACACAGTCATTTTCCTGGGTGTGTGATCTGTGCAGGCACCCAGGGCCCGGCAGGGAGATGTGGCTGGCCACATTGAAACATCGCTCAACTGCAAAGCCAGCACACCCCATTTTCACTGTGTTATTTGGAGCCCAATTTAAAATTGCAGTAAGATGTTTCCTTCACCAAGAAATGGTCTACCTTCAGATGTGGCCTATTGGGTACCAGGTGACTGGTAATGTAATGGTGCAGCTAACCCAGCAAAGACAAGCACATGAGGAAATCGTTTCTGAAAATGTGCCCTATCACATCCCTACCCCTGCCAGAGAGTCTTGAATTTAAAGGGAGTTAGAAGAGCAAATTTGTCCATAAGATCATTCACTGGATATTCAGAAATTTTGGTTTATACTCATCTGTCCTAAAAGTTATAACTCTCAGAAGTTACAAGCTTATGTGGTACTTATTGGAAATTTCCTTCTCCTCCTTTTTTTACTCCTGCTCTTTTCATGCTTTTGCTTGCTAATCTTTACACATGATTCTCAGCATTTTAGATCTTCCCCAAATTCATCTATTGATTCCATTGATAATTACTGAGCGCCTACTGTATGCATTTTATGATGCATGTTTACTAAGAACTACTCAGAGCAGGGTTCATTTTCTGACCCATGACTGAGGATATAGGCCCTACCCTCATGCAGTTTTCATCCTATATGCAAACAACCATAATAAAATGAAATGAATCAATGAGATGTCGGTCCAATGTCATAGAATTTCAGAGGCAATGAATCCTTAAATCAAACATGATCAGAGATGTCTTCATGGAGAAAACTTTATTCTATCTGACACTTAACAAATAATAAGTGCTTTTCTAAATGAAGATATATAAGGAGATATCCCCAGTAATAGTAATAGCACAGCCAGGACCCAGAGGTGCGAAGGTTTGGGGTATGTCCTGGGAATATGAAGCATTAGATGCTGATTTCATGCACACACACACACATACACACAAGGAAGTCAATGTGGATGATGATGATGATAATAATAATTAATATGATGATGATGATGAGATAAGTTTGAGGGATGTTAGTGGTAACTGAAGGAACTGAGATTTTTTTCAGAAGGCAATTGGGAGCTTTTGTTAAGAAAGGATGAAACGAAGGAGGAAGAGGTAAAAGGCAGAGAGATGATTTGGATGATGTTGTTATGAAAAAGTAAAGAAAAGGTAACAAATGCAAAGTGACTTGTGAGTAAGAATTAAGAAAACAATCTCTAAGCCTCCTTTCTAATTGGGTCTCCATAAGGATGATACTCAGGGCACAAGGCCCTGGGTTTCATCTCCAGCACGTATGTGTAAATGCGCACGCGCACACACACGTGATATGAGTGCCAATTTGACCATGATTCTTGCTGATGGGACCGTGAGCAAATAGAATGAACCTTCTTCACATGCAAATACATTCTGTTTAATGCATGGAAGAATCTACTTGCATTCTTTCCAATCATGCTTGAGGTCCCAAAGAAGTTTTCCTCCATGATACCTTGCAAAGTTGGCCTGACTTGGGAATTACTCACTAGTTCATCCTAGAATACTGATGTTTGTTTTCCTTAGGGTCCCTGAGAGCCATCATCTCTTATTTACCTCTCAGGTACTTAGTGATTGCAAACAAGTGTTGTTTTATCTTCTTTAAACTCTTTATCAGGACCAAAGAACCTTGAAAGTCTCAAGACCCTAGGTGAGAAAAGAATAAACTCATTTCACAGCAATGAGGGATCACAGCCTTTTCTTCTGAAAACTTTGTGGAATCTCTTGGCTGCCCTTTTTATGCGTTTGTCATTGTGCTTTCCTACATCAATCTCATGAAACACCCTGTTCTTCATGCTTGACATATTGATATCATCCCACCACAGATAAAACACAGAGTAGTGCAATATGTGCAGGTGATGGAATTATTTGCAATGCACAGAAATCTCTATGGATGTTTAAGACTGGTGCAGTATTAAACACATTAGTTTCCCTGACAGGCATTTTCATTACATCCATGCCATGCAGGTGGAGAATCTAAAAGTGAAATCTGGTTTCCCACAACTGAGTCTATGCAATAAAATTTAAAAGTGTGTGTGTGTGTGTGTGTGTGTGTGTGTGTGCGCGCGCGCGCATGCATATATGTATATGTCCTCCCCTCACTGTGTAATTCTTATTACAAAATCTACAACCTCTTTCTAAAATCATTCACATCTGAGTTTACTTTTAGGGATGACACGAATTTCATAGAAATTATAGTAAAATTAGCTGCCCTTTAAAAGACAAGGATGCTCATTTTCAGTGGTATCCCATGGGCAGGTTTGAGGACCACTCTGAGATAAGACAAGTTAAAAGATTGTCTTGGAAAGATCAAGAGTAACCATGGGAAGGTCAAGTAGTCCTTCAGCATGAGTTACTATGTGTGTACCATGGTCTCATCAGCAAGAATCATGGTCAAATTGGCAGCCACAAATGTCTCTAGTAATGAAAGCAACATTAGAAAGATAACATAACTTGAGAATTTATCTTGTTGCAGAAACATACACACACTTTACATTCATGTTTAAAATACAATCCTAATACTAAGGCTATGAGGTCAATAAGTACAATTATCATTTATTTTTCAGATAAGAAAAACAAGAGTTACATAACTTTTCTAGGGTAACATAGCCAGCATTTTGAGTCCAGTTCTTACTGAGAACAAAGTTTGGGCTGCTAATGTTTTTATTTTCCTTGATACTTTTTCCTTTTCTTTTTATTGGTGCATTATAATTACACATAATGATGGGATTCATTGTTACATATTCATACATGCATATGATAAAACAATATCATTTGGTCCACTTTGCTCCCCAGTACCTTGTGACTTTTTGAAATTCTATACAAATACCTAAAGCCAAGATCCTATAAGATCAATTGCATAAATGAAAATATCAAATAAGCAATCCAGATTTGAGGTCAGGCTGACAACAGAAAGAGGAACCAGGTGGGTCATGAGCATTGGCTCAACAGGGCACCTGTTTTGGCTTGGAGTATTGTCAATCTACTGTCTGTTTGCTCTTGCGAATATTCAAAATCTTTCAGAAAATCCCAGCAGCAGCTCTATGGGGTGTTTTAGTTGGGGACCTCTGGGTTCCATTGGTTGTATTTGCTTATTCTATCCTAGACCTAAATATGGTTATCAGCTCCATGTGACAAATACTTACCATTCTTTCCCCCAGAGGTACCTGCAGACTTGCTCCAAGTTGCTGATGGCATCTCTTCTTAGTTCTGCATTTTTTTATTGGGGGCCACAGAGCTGGAGGGGTAGGAGCTGCTACTCTAATAAGGTCATTAGGAAGTGTGAGGTAGATAGCTGAGGACCAGTCACAATCAGTTGCATCAGTCAGATCTTAGAGGGCCCTGGAAGACTCAATTCTCCTTTCATAGCAAGGATCTCCTGAGATGGAACTTGTGGTTCATTTACTACATGTCATCTCTGCTGAGACAACAATGGAGGCTATTTTCTGATAGCTCGTGACACTCTTGTATCCACAGTTGGAAAATATACTATTAATCTTAAGAATGCTTCCTTTCCATAATTTCATTGAGAAAAAATAACAAAGCCAATCAGAAAAATCCCAGGTGACATTAATATGATGATTTATTCAGCTGGCCTTTCAAGCTAGAAGTGGGAGCATTATGTTTCAGAAGAGACAATGCATTTATATGTCAATTCAGCCTACATTTGTGATGACTCCCCCTATACAAGGTACTGTATAGATCTGGGAGGTAAATACAGTAGAATACAATGTGAAACTATAGAGTTTTTCCTTTTTTTTGGATTTCATACTCTTCTCGAAGACACACATACAATGATATGTATATTATTAATATACATATATTATTATACATATAATATACATATATGTAATATTATTAATAAATGTGATGATAGGGGCACATGCAGGATATCATGAGAACAGAGCAGATGAACGTCCAGCCCAACAGGACTCAGGAGGCCAGGGATTCCTGGAGGTGGAAAACCTGAGCAAAGGATTAACTAAGACTTTTAAGTAAAGTATTAACTAAGAGTAATATTTTTGAGGGTTTAATGCATGTTGGACTGAGTGCTTAAGTGCACTCTTGCAATTAATCCTGTGCTTAAAACAACCCAATAGAATGTATATTATCATTATCAAAAACTATAAGTTTACAAGTGACAGAGTGGAGATTTGAACTCATGACTCATCCTGGCCTAGAAGTCAGTTTTTAATAAAGATGATCATTAACTGTGGTTTATTGCTTAGGAACATCACCAACCAAAGTTGCATGATCTTCTTGTAATCACTCTTGCCCTTGGGCAATGAACTTGGGTCTAGTGGTTGATATTTTCCTTTATGCAACTGGAAGTTAATGATTTGGGCAGCAAATGAGTCCATGGATAGCAACTTTGATAGTGACAGGACAATCTCAAGATCTTCTTATTGGGCTTTGTAAGGTTCTCTGTCCAGAGCTCTATATGATCCACCTATAGACTCCTCTAGCATAGTACTGTATTATACTATACATACAACACGTGGGGCATGACCTGCTGTTCCTCCATCCCACACTCCCTGGAATCTCACATGTGACCACCAGCAAAACACTTTGCCAATTTACTGCTCTTTCTAAAGACAAACATTTTCTTTTATATTCTGGAGAGAAAAATTGTTTTCCTCTCATTAACCTGCCAGAGCCTTATGGAAATTCTGAGAAGTTCAAGTTCAGCCTCATAATGCATGAATGTTATTTATCTTGAATGCTGCAAATTTGGCATATTGAGGGGGGGTGACAAGGTTAGGTAGATTTATTAGCGTTCTGTCAAGAAATTTCACATGAACAGTAGAGGCTTGTCAGAAAATTCCGTATAATGGATGGGAGTAAGTTGGACTCGTTCTTAGCAGATCCACACTCTCTCTCTTCACACCTTTCCTTACAGACAACAAAATGTACTGAGCGGAGAGCTCATTAAGAAGACCTTCCTGCAAGCACTCTTTGCACCAGGTTTCTCTTTTCGTCCTTTCTTCCATATAATTATTCCAGTTACTTGAAGAGACACAAGCACATTTTGGAAACATTACTGAATGGGAAATGATCTTCTCTCATTTTTATGTATCTTGTAACTCTCCAAGGGAAAGCTTAGTCTCCAGGGAATAAGAATTAACAAGAATCTAGCATTTGTTCTCTGCTTTGACTAAAGGTTGAGGTGTTTCAACCATTGAGTCTAAAAGCCATCAAGGCAGAGATGAAATAGTAGACAGAGGTTAGGGTTTGAATTAGGACACTGGGTCCCAGTCTTATGTCTTCAACTTGTCATCTCTTTGGCCCTGGGATAGTTATTTAAGCTTACTGAGCTTTGGTTTTTAGTTATGCACATCTCACAGAGTTCCCAGTAAATATTACAAGAAATGAAAAATGTCAGTTATTTGACCTGAGCATGTTTCACTTCCCAGTTCAGGCCCTACTTCCCATAAAAAGCCTTTCCTGATGTGCCTAGGAACAGTCACTTTTACTGAGAAGCTGTAATGTTGCCACGTAATGTGCAACTTGCTTTGCCTAACGCACATCATGAAATCATTGGAATCCACAGAGACAGGATGAGAGACCATGCATGAGAGAAAGAACAAAAAGAGAAGAGAGAAAGCAGTGAGAGAAAGCAGAGATGGAAGAGAACAAAAAATGAAAGAGTTCCCTGTTAAGTGGGGTCAGGATATCCATCCTTTCCAAATCTCATATTCCTCATCTGCAAAACGGCAAATGCTAAAGCCTACATCTTACCTGAGTGAGTTAGATGGTTAGCTACATGCAACCCACAGTGCCTGGCGTCTAACAAAGTCTGAGAAGTAGAATCTAATGCCATTGTTTCTGATGATGGTGTGACATTTGATTTGCTGCATACATGCCTGGCCCACAAGGTGTTACAGATTCCCTCCTCTGATTGGCCCTGGTTTGTTTCAATTTCTACCCTTCTACTAGTCAGCACAGAGGCTAGAGTTCAAGCTTTTTCATCCCACAGAAGTATTCATGAATTGATTTTGAAGTGGGAAAGGGAGGCATGATAGCAGGAAGGAGGCAGGAGTGTACTTGGTGAAGTGGCAGAGGCTGTGGGCAGTGGTGAAGTAGCACAGGAGGTGCAGAAGGGCAATGGGTCCTTGGGTTCCAGTCAGACATTTTCCCATAACATTGCTGTTCCTATTCGAAAGCGAGTTTTGCCTCTGAAAGATTAAAGAAAAATTTAGAAAGAGAAAAAATATTTAAAAGTTGTTCACATAGTATAGTGTGAGAATATTAATGTTTCTTCCCATTCCTTTCTTCCTACAGGTAGGACTGACACTCTAAGGGAAACTTCAAAAATTAGCATATTCTTATTGCTAGAATAAAAGCCAATACTGCAAAGAGAGTTGAATTGCTTCCATTGCTTGTTCTGATAAAATGATTTGGCCCTGTCAGGGATAGTTTTGGCCTATGAAGCTTAGGTATCTGATCTGGCTGGACTGGCTGGTTCCCAATTCCAGAATTTTCCATATTCCTTCTTTACTGATGAAATAAGGTTCAAGAAACCAAATAAAAACCCTTAGTGAGACCATTTAATACAAAAGGTGAGACAATCCATTCTTTCCAGGAGCCTGATTACATCCTCAGTGCCTCAGACACAAAGCCATCCTCTCCACCCTGTAGAATCCAGTCTTGGATTTGTTTCTTTTTCTTTCTCATTTTTGATCCTGGGGGTTGAACCTCTCCAGCCCTTTGTCAATTTTACTTTGAGACAGGATCTTGCTAAGTTGCTTAAGTTTGGTTTGAACTCGTCATCCTCCTGTCTCCCTCCGGAGTTGTCAGGATTAGAGGTGTAGAGGGCAATCCTACTAGTCTAGTCTTTATCTAGCATAGACCTCAGCCTTCCCTTGTGAGCTCAAAATATGTGGGCAGCTTTCTTGGCATTTTGGCATACATTCTTCTGACTTTTCTTGCCTCATGACCTTTTTTTGATGTTAGGCATTTCCAAAAAATGATAGAGGCCATAGAAAGTGAAAGACAATAGTTTGAAGTTTGGATTCATACACGGAAGTACTGGATTGAGTTTACAGATGAGTTTTTTTTTTTTTTTACTTTGCAACAAGACTGGAAAATAATTTTGAAACAGCATTTTAAAAATGGTATAGTGCCCATGAAAATGAAAACAATGAGTTGTCCTTGGCCAATCAAAAGTCTTGGAAATAATAGACCTGCATTTCCATGGGGCAAGAACTTGCTATAGGTCGGTAATGATTAGTTAAGGATCCTTTGGTTAGCTACAGTCCCCACCCTTTCCAATCATACCATAAACACCAAAGTCAATGACCAACTCTAGTGATAACAACTAAATGTGAAAATGCCTGAATACCACAATTCTTAAATTTGCCTACTTCTTTAATTTTGCATTACATGATTAAATTCTGGAGATACTCTATATTACAAACCAGACTCTGAAGAAAATGAAAAGGAAATGCCAAGTTAATGTGGAATGAAGTCCTATTTTATTATAATCTCTCTTTTTCTTCCTTTCAAACTTTTTACTTAACACTGCTCCCCATCCCCTGTTATTGAAATGTCTTCACTCCAATGGAAGATGCATTTCCAAAGGATTGCAGCCCATGAACCACAAGGAAAATTCTGCCTGTAACATCTGCTGTTCTTTTTCTGCAAGGAAAGACCAACAAGATTCCCCATACATATTTCTCTGGCAGAAAATTATCACCTTCTTTTTTTTTCCATTTCAAAAATAAATATTTTTTCTCCTACCTTTCCCAGTCTCACTTGAAGATGGGAATAGCCATAAACTAGATGGTTGTCTCCTTATCTTTCATCATTATTGTATCTATTTCCTGCCCCTTTTTTCACATTATGTACATAATTTTCTATAATGTTTTGTTATACAAATAAGCCTCTTTCCTTTTTATTTAACTTAACTTGCATTTTATTATTCTTCAGTCCGGTGCCGTTAACCTCCCCCTAAAAAAACAAAACAACACAAAACAAAAAAAACCCTGGAATTTTTCTCACCTCTGTTATTCTACATTGCAAAACCTTATGGGTTTTGTGTGTGTGTGTATGTGTGTGCACACGCGCATGTATATTTGTGTTCACTTTTATGAAAAACATAAACTCACCACTTCCCACCCAGCATATGTCTTCTTAGCATGTGATGTTGTCAAATGCTTATGAAAACTTCAATCCTCATAGTGGGCTTCCTAAAAAGCCCACACAATCTAATGATATCCATATGTTTCTATGGTCACATTTCTGTGTCCAGATCAAAGTTCCACATGAGCCTCCAAAGACCTGAGGTTGCAATGCAACCTTAGAAGGATCTTTGTGACATCCTCCCTCTCTTTCTAGAAACACCGCATTTCATTCCCCCATCCAGATTGTAGCCCTACCAAATTATATATACTTCCCTACAAAGGTCATGCTGTGCCTCCCCAGGACATAGTTCATGGATCTCTTCCTGAAATGTTCTCAGTGCTTTCTTCTCTTCTCTCCCTGCTGCCCTTTCCTTGGACTAACCTGATTTCCTTCATGTGTCAGTGCTTTGGACTCCAGTCCCCAACCTCCCTCCTCCCTGCTCCCTTCGCCCTGCAGCACTCCTGTTTCACCAGGTTCCCATTGTCACTTCTTAATCCTTTTTCAAGCATCTACATAATGAACCATAATTGTACATATCCCTGGCCATCTCTCCCAGTGGACCACAGGTACACACTCTCCTTGTCTTCAGGGAATTTGATTGTCATTGAATAGCAGATGCCTTTTGAAGATTTTGGCACGTAGTAGATGTTCAGGAATATTGACTGACCAAAGAAAGTAGAAATCAAAAACTTGGAATTGGGAGGGTCCCAAAGAAAAAAATGGCCCACTCTTAAGAGTTTAGACGAAGTAGCAGTGGTGTACGCCTGTTATCTTGTGAGCTTGGGAGGGTGAGACAGGAGGATTGCAAGTTCGAGACCGGCCTCAGCAGCTTAGCAAGGTCCTAAGCAACTTAGCAAGACTCTGCCTTAAAATTAAAAGTGAAAAGGACTGGATATGTGGCTCAGTGGTTAAAAGCCTCTGGATTCCAAAGAGTCAAGGGCCAAATGTTTTCTCTCATTTGTGGAGGCTAGACTTAAACCCAGGCATGGGAGAAAGGTAGACAAACATGTATTAGAACCATAGAATAAAAATGCAATATGTTAATATTTATGAGATATATAGTTGCAAGATACTGCATAAGATTTTGAACAAGCTGTGCTGCATGCCTGTACAAAAACATAAATGTTTAATCCTATTGTTAAATATATCAAAGAATAACAAGGGATGATAAGAAGGGAGGAGAAGGGGAAAGGTTAGAACTGAGATAAAGCAAGCTACATTCCAAGCATTTATAAGTATGTCCCTGTATATGCTATACTCATGTATATAAAAAATGTTCTTCAGAGATATAAGAAATATGTCTCTGTACTTGGGTTTTTTAGGAAAAATATAGGACCCAAAAGAAAGGCAAGGGATCAGGGGATGGGAGTGGAGAGGGAGAGGAGTATAGTAGAGGAGGGGGATATTGAACAAATTGTATTGCTGTATTGTGTGCATCTAGGAATATGTGACAACAAATCTCATCATTATGTACAACTATATTGCAACAATAAAAAAATAAAAAAACAGCCTCTGGGTTCTATCCTCAGTACCCCTCCCCAAAGAGAAGAAGGGGACCTTTCCAAGGTAAGGAAATTAGCAGGGGCTGATAAAATATTTGGGGATAAAAATGTGGAAAGTTGAGAAGTCTTAATTATCTTTGGTTCTGCATGGTCACAGAAAGGAATGGGATTACAGGAACATGGGTAGGCCCAATCATTGTTCTGAATTTACATAAAATAACCCAGCTACTGGCACTACTGTAAGTGTCAGAGAAGAATCTGGACAGCAAGATGAGCATATGCCAGTGTCTCTCTTACTGAGAACCTCTGGCCAAGCGCACCAGAACCCAAGACCAGGACATCCTTATGATGTGGTCAGTACAGCTTATAGAGGGACAGCCTCTACAGCAGGGCAAAGAAGGGAAGGGGAGCCATCTGTGAACACACACAGAAGCAGATTTGCATGTTTGCTAAAAATGTTTTGGTTTTACATCTTGAAATAATACATTGCCATAATTTTTATAAAATATCTACCTAATTTATCAGTCAGTGTTCCTTAGGCAAAATTTTCCAGTTAATGGAAAGAAGTGCATATGCACAGTATAAAAAGAGCTATCACGTCCCCTCTCCTGTGAGTCAAGTTCTAGACAATCCTAACTAAAGTGGGCACTAGGTACCTGCAGGCAAATGTGAAACAATGAATGGGTGAATGAGCTAATGCAGTTGGGCTAAAGTGACTCAAAGATGAGGAAGAGAATGCTTTCCTAAATTGAATGACTAGATACAGAAAATAGGACAAAGATGGACATTGTAAGATCCTGGCCCTTGAAGAAGGAAAGAGATGGAAAAGCTAAAAGTTTTCACAAGCACTTGCATGTTTAATTCTCACAAATCAATGGGAATATTATTATCTTATTGTTAGAGACATGAAGCCCAAGCGGTGAAAAACTCCTTGGTTAGTGGTGAAACCAGGAAATGATCTCAGATTTCTCTCTCAAAAGATCATGCCCCAGCCACGCACCGTGTAGCATTTTTACATATCCCAGTGGAGGGGACAGCATGACTATCAATAGTTAATAATATTGCCCACAGCACTGGCCATGCCTCTAATTGCAGTTACCTCTAATTGCAGTTACCTGGAAGGCAAGACAGAAAGATCTTGTGTTCCAGGCTAGCCTGGACAACTTAGCAAGACCCTGTGTCTATACAAAATAAAGAGGGGATGGGGTTATAGTTCAGTGGTAGTGCTTGCCTAGCATGCCCTAGGCTCTGGGTTCCATCCCCAATATTACAAAACAAACAAACAAACAAACAAACAAACAAACAAGACAGAGCTTAAATATGCTATTACAGAGGTAGGATGTGCTGTGGGAAGACAGAGAAAAGAGAAATCCTGATCAGGAATTCTGATACAATTATGTGCAGGTGGTAACATTTGAGCAAGTCCTTAAGAGACTTCTAACCATTTGTATACATGATAGACTTAATGTGCCGTAAAGGGAAGGGTCATTTTCTTTGTTCTTGTCATCTGGCACTTGACATGATGTTTGTTGAAGAGCAAATTCTGATAATGCAACCAAAGATGAAGATGGGAGGAAAAGACACAGAGGGTCAATTCCCAGAAGTGGTGATTTGTCCCAGCTCTGGTAGTGACTGTGGGGGAGTTACAGTGAGGGCTACAGCTGAAGTACAAGGGAGGATTAGGCTGCAGAAGATTTTGAATACCATAAAGAAGTGCACACATATGCACTGAATGGCTACTGAAGGATTTTGTGTAACAGATTGAAATTATGTGAACTGTGCATTGGGAACATTTCTCTGGGGAAGAATGTAACAGTCCATGTTTAAGAAAAGGGCTGGGAGCTAAAAACTGCATTAGTTTGAGAGAATATCAGCACTCTACCACTGAGAATGGGAAGAGAAGCCATAGCTGGATGCCACTTTAAAGACAGTCCGTGCCATAGTTTAGAGAAGTAGAGGGGAGAAAACCAAACAATAAATTTAAAGTTAGACTTTAGAGCTGGGATAAATGAAAAAATTGTGTAATCAGTGACTAAGTATAGAATATGCAAGTAAGCTTTGGGGTAAAATGAGAGGTGGAAAGTAATAAGGAATGTGGTGAGTTTGGATCATCTTAGAAGTGGTCAAGTGGATTGTTGCAGCTCAGATTAATGGATGAGATTAGAGGTATTGATTTGGGGCTTCTCCACTTAGAATTAAGAGCTAATTCCATGGGTGATTCACATGGGCTCATCAAAAGAGAGGATATGAAACAATACCATGGAGGGTAAAGCCTTGGGGAGATACATTTTTAAGTGGCAGGTGATGGAAGATAAATAAAAGAAAAATGATAATGGGAAATTTTCAGGTTTGTCACACCTTTACCCTCATTTTCCCCTCTCTGACAATGCCCTTATCCAGAATTTATGTCATTAGGTAGCCAAACCCTTCTACCAAAACAAGGACTATTCCATGTACTACTGTATTGACTAGAGTTCTTGTCTATTAGTGCATGTAAATCAAATGCCTGCACCTCCATCTCTTCCAATGAGATCCATTGAATATCAAGGTAGTTGGCATAACACTAATGCATAATAATCAGAAATTGAATTTATCTTTCAAGATCTTAATAGAGGATTCTCCTTAGGAGGGAATCTTTCAAACTTATCAGGCTTTCAACTGAAATATGTTTACTTTTCATTTCTTTACCCTATCTATTTCTGTCATTTTCCTTTTTTAATTATCAGGGATGTTTATATGGAAAACAAGGTTCCCTTTTCTTGCTTCTGTCAGACCCTGTGGTTGATGTCTTGATTCCTATCATTATATCAATCATTAAAGTTGCAGAATAATCTCCTTTTAGTACATATGGTTCCCTAAAGATTAATTTGGAGATTGGATGTTAAAGGAGGAGTAGGTAAACAGAAAGAGAATATTTGTGTGTACAAAAGTATAGAATGTAGGTGTCCAGGAGTGGTACATTAGGAACTGTTTCAGATCTAAGCGGGGAGTTGAGCAGATTTCAGAGGATATAAAAAAACTAGCATTCACTGGAAGAAGTGAATGAGACCTCTCAAAGCAGTCACACATGCCGTAGAGGAGTGGGGACTGTGAAGCCAGCAACAAGATTTCCACTTACTTGTGGTGCTAGTACGTGCCTTTCCTCAGTGCTCTGGACAGATGAGCCTCCTGTCACAGAACTTGGAGAACTTCTTAGCTATGCAGATAATGTGCAGGACATACCATAAGAGTTGCCCAGAAGCAGGGTGGATGCTCCAAGTGTTAAAGCAAACTGGATTTCCTCTAAGCCAACTGGATTGGCAAATTCGCATTTTCAACTTATGGACTGTGGGTCTTATTTAGTCAGCATGATAGCATCTATAAAAATAGTAAAATGAAGGGATCCACCCCTCATTTACATTCTGTGTTCTAAATTCTTTTCTCTTGCTCCATGCTTTTCCTATAAATGAGAAGGAAGTTCTGAGAACCTCATAGGGGCAATCTGAAGACCCTCTTCCAAAAGTGCCCTCTGCCCTTCTCAGAGAAGACACCTGGCAAGCTGGCTCAGGGTGTTGTGGCACAGTCAACAGGGATGTGTGGCATGCACTGACGTGCCAAGAATGCTTTGTTAATTCCAGTTGATCCTAAGGATTGCGTGGCAGAAACTCACTTTCAGCCGTCTGTTATCTGTTAAAGGAAGAAAAAAAGAGCAATTGGTCTCAAGTAATGTGGAAAACCAGCTCATTTGCAAAGACCATTACTTAATGAGGTTTCTTGGTGATTTTTCAAACAATTTTAGACATCAAAAAGCAATATTTTACCTCCTCCTTCTGCTCCAATAGCTCAAACAGAAGTAAGGTGAACCCTTCAACATGTTTCTTTATTTTCTTCACATCCAGACTTTGCTCAACTTGTGCTAAATAGACTGAGCACATAGGCAGGGCAAGGAGGAAGCTGCCTTACTGCCCAGGCCTTCTCCCAAGAAAACCTCATTATCACATTGGCTTCAGACTGCCTTTGCTACCCTAGTCTCCTTTCTCTCTCTCCCTACCGTCCTTGCTTCTTTCCTTCCTTCCTTTCTTTCTCTCTGTCTCTCCTTTGGATATCACCTCTTTTCTTTTATTGTTTGGCTTGGCGGGTTTGCCTCCAGTTGCATAACGTCTCAGAGGGAAAGCGTTGATTTAAGACTTGTCTCTTTGAAGGGGAATGGCGTTCTTCCTTTCCAAACTGACCATTTAAAGATGCAACTCAATTATTTCTTCTTTCTGGAAGCTTTCCTGGATTCTTTGACCCTAGTTTGAAATTGAACTCTTCGTTCAGTCCTCCTAAGCTGATTGCACAGAAACAATCACAAAGTCACAGTACTGGGAAGTGGCCCAAGCCATCTGGTTCAACAGTGCTGCCAGCCTCTATAACACTGAAAAGGAATTTTCCACCACGTTCAGGAGGTACTCTAAACCTGCTCCTTCAGAAGCCAGGTCTTCCCCGCAGTAAGGAACAAGACTAGCTGATGATATAGCTAGTATGTTCTGATTACTTACCACTCCTGGTGCTTTAAAGGTCATGATCAACAGGCAATATAGGGCATGAGTTAAGAGGGTGATATCTTAAGAGGGTGAGGTGTTGGGTCCAAATCCTGCCATTTACGCTATGTGACCTTGGACAAGCTACTGAGTCTTTCTAAATCACGGTTTCCTTCTTTGTAAAATGTGCATAATTATGGCCACTGTAAGTTGTCAGAGGTAACCTAGGTAAAAAATGAAATCATAAAATGTAACACTCATTATTATTCTTATTAGCCATTGTTTATCTCCAAATGCTTATATGTAATTTTCAACGTTGCGTTATCAAGCAAAGATCATGAAATTGATGAACAGTGAGGCTGGTGGCTGAAGACCAATAAGATGGTAATTGTAGTAATAGCCATAACATTTTCTTCTCCGGAAGATGGATTTTAAGTCTGTACTCAAGAAGCTAATTGGTAGTGCTGCCTTTTGAGGTGAAAAGTGATTCTATTAGATTTCCCAAAAGTTTTTTAAAGAGAGAGGGACAGTGAGAGAAAGAGAAAGAGAGAATCAATTTTATTAGTTTTTCATACAACTTTCGCTGCTCTGATGCTTCATTATGTGCACAGGTTGCTGGGGTACGAACCCATGTACTCATGCATGCCAGGCAGGCACCGAAACTGCTGAGCCACCGCTCCAGCTCCAGATTTCTCCAATTTTAATATTTGGGACTCTAGGGTTGAATATTGACCCGAGGAGACTGGGAACCTCAGTCTCAAAAGAGACTTGAAAATACTGCATCCAAGTCTTGGAACAGGGAAAGACAATCCTTCATCTCAAGATTACTTGTGCCTAATTGTATTAAATGCATTCCTTTATGTTGGTCTGTTACACAAATTGCCCCCCAACACACACACCCCTCTTAGAAGAATAGTTTGGCCTCCTAAAAGAACATTATGAGGAATTGCAGAATTTGATTGCACAAAATACAATGAGTTGTTCCAAGAAAAGGTAAAATCCTCAAACTTTTGGAATTGTTTCCATTAACACTACTGCTAATAAAACTGTTGTAATTAGTCAACGTTGGGTATTGCTGCATTCTATAATACTGATCAGAGTTGTGATCACTTTCAGAGAACTCTCCAATTCTGCCTGCTCCATGCTAAATTCCCAATGCTGTTATCCTGTAGTAGGGTGCCCTCTAAATTCCTCCACATAGCCCCTTAGTTTCATTTGGTCTTTGAGGTCCCAAAGAACAACTATCAAATATTAGGAGCACTTTTTATGATGCAGGGACATAGGCTTCGAATGCACATGCATTAAGCAGTAATCTCCTGAGATTGTTTTTCCTGTTTCACTGCAGCTGGAACAAATAGGGAAGGATATCTTTGGCCAGCCTACTCTGCCAAAAACAAAACAGGTGGCTTTCTCTCAGGTCACAAATCAATTAAAAAGTCCCATTAATTTTATTAAGGCAACTTAATTCTCTTAACCTGCTAATGATCTTCCTTTGGAACAAGAGCAGTAGCAATTCTTTGGAAGAGTTTTATAAGGCAAAATTTAAAACTTCTCTCTCTCTCTCTCTCTCTCTCTCTCTCCCTTTGTGTGTGTGTGTGTGTGTGAGAGAGAGAGAGAGAGGAGAGAACGCACACACGTTTGACTGATTTCACTTCTTGATTTATCCCTGAAACGAAGAGATTTTTTTGGCAGCTGTATTATTTGTATTTAACTTGGGTGGCCCACCTTGGCATTAGATCAAAGCTTTGGGCCCTCCTTTTAAAGTATTTGCATGCCTGGGGAAAAGGTGGCTGGCTCACGCAGCAGAAGCTAAGTGTCTACTTCTGGAACCTCATTCTGAAGACAGGGAGGGCGAGGGGGAGGTGTGAGATGTTTAAAAATAAGACATGCTGCTAAATTCCCTGCCACCCTCCGCTCATGCTGAGTGAGTGTAAGTAACAAGTATCAGATAGTTCCTCCAGATGTTCCAAGTTCTGCAGACTGCAATCATCTCATCTCCAGTGGTGCTGAGAGTGGTAGAGGTAGTGATGGTGGTGGTAAAGGTGTTGGAGGTGGTGGTGGTGGAGGTAGTGATGGTGGTATAACAGTGTTGGAGGTGATGGTGGTGGTAATGGTGTTGGAGGTGGTGGTGGTAGAGGTAGCGATGATGGTAACAGTGTTGGAGGTGGTGGTGGTGGAGGTAGTGATGGTGGTTGTGTTTTTGGGGATGGTGATGGTATTGGAAGTTGTGATGGTGGTAGAGGTGGTGGGTGAGGTAGTGATGGTGTTGGTGGTGTGGTATTGGGAGGTGAATGCTGCCTCTCAAAAACTTTTATCTACAACAAAGTATGGGATTGAGTTGGTGCATTTGGGGACAAAAAAAATTAGAAGATATGACCTAATAACTCAGGAATGCCATTATATCAAATTCAGTACAAGTAACATTTTATTTTTCATTGTATGAAGCAAGAACATCAGGAACCTCCAGTCCCGATAACATAATCATATTGTACTTGAGAAATTGACATGTGGGTCAAAAACTTTTGCAATGAGAGTGGTATTTCAAGTTTACTGTTAATCTCCTCTCTACTTTTTTTGCCTTAAAACAGACTAGAAAAAATATAATTATCCTCTTTTGTTATGTTTTTGAATTCCAGTGTTGAAGCATTTCCTAAAGTTCAGGCTAAATTGATCCATTTAAAATAGTAATGCCTACGAGAAAACAGGATCATTGAGTTTGCTTAGAGTTTTTAGAACTTGTAGCATTGATCTCATGATCTGTATTATAGTAAATGACTCCATCCCCAGCAGCTAACATGATGTTCTTTTATCATGATCATGCGTAAACCATTCTGTTAGGGCCATTAAAACTGTGAACTGTGATTTCTCATGTTTATAAAAAAATGTTGCTCTCTGTCAATTTTTATAAGTTCAGACCTGAGTCTTTTCTTTAAATCTTAGCTGTCATTTAAAAACTAGAGGATCTTCAAAGGATGTTGTGTCATAATTTCTGAGGGTCAGCTCTTCCATAGAAGATGAAGTAAGAGAACTCTCTGTTACAGACTCATTGTTGGCAGCAAACATAGTTAACTAGCTCTTCCATCCTGGTTGAAGATGACATTGGGCTCCACTTATCCTAATTTCATGTGTGAATTGGACACCCAAATAAAAACAATTACCTCAGGGAGAAACAAGCAGAGAGCAGAGAGTCTGGATGAAGTGAAGGAAGCATTTCTAGAAAAGGTTTGGTTTGTTCCTTCAACCACCACACCTCTCCCTTTTGAGGAGCAGAACAAAGTTGAGGTGTGTTATGTCACACGTGGCAGGATCAGCTGTCCTTCAGAGAAACTGACTTTGAGAGGCACTGTGGTCATGAGTTTTATTTCTTCCTCACCTTTTCTTTCTATCATCTTCCCAGGTGAAGACATTTGCAGAAAGAAATTAGAGCCTACTGTGCAGAGCAGAACAACCTGTGTAGTCACTGTGTGGGCACTGTGAAAGGGGCCAGCATGTGAGTGCTAGCTTAGGCCATGGTAGGGCAGGAGAGACAGAGATGGTGAGCTTTTATTCACAATGTTGAGTAATGAACAGGATGTCAAAGGAGCAGACTTCCTTATCTGCTGTTTACAGCTGTGGAGAAGAGGTGTTGACTTTTCTTCTAGGTTCTGTCTTCCCAACCTTTCTTCCTATCTTCTGTTTCCCATAATCCCCTAAGAAATTTTCTTTCTCTTAAGAGTAGAATGTGTTCTGTTGCCAGTATTTATAGCTTCTCTAATGTTTTCTAAGACCTTCCTCTGCAGGGAACATTGCTGTGACTCTAACATCCGTTGAATAACGCTTTAGTTTTTTCTATATGTATTTATACTTAGCTTTTGTTCTTCAACTTCAAGTCATAAAATTGAGTAAAAATGAAGTCCGAGGTTGATATTCTGATGCCTTCTGGATGAATCCCTCACCCCATCCCAGCTGCCTCCCACAGTACAGGTGTATATTGTCTCTGCATGATTTAGTATCTAGGCTAACTCTCTTCAGCATATGGCATGGGAGGTTAGACCTTGGGGACAGTCACCTCACTTCTCTTACTTTTCTCCACCCCATTCTCTTTCCTGCCCATGGGGTGCAAAATGCCATTCACTCCATGGTACAAGAGGGCACTTGCTGATAAATTTGAACTGTAGAATGATACAGGTCACAGATTGCCCTGGTATTTCCTCAAGCCTTGTAAATTTATTTCCTATTTCACACTTGTCTAATAGTGGTGATGTGTAAAAGTATATAACCTAAGTACACCCTTACAGAGATGCAAGTCATGTTTCTCATACACAAATATGCATTCACTTTATATTTTAAGAGTCTGTCTATTCTATTTGATCAGATTCTAGCTATAATTGAATAATATGATAGGATGAAAAAATGACAACAAAGTCTTGGGGTGCTGTCAAGTGGGAAGGCTGACATATCCTTAATAGAACAGGGAAATAAAGAAGTCAATTTTAAAAAAGAAAAGAAATCTCTCTCCCATTTAAGGCCCATAAAACTAGGCTAAGCCAGAAAGCAGAGAGGCCTGTTCTGGAGAGTGCTTTTGACAAATCCCTCACCCCCACCCCCACCACCTCCCACAACATAGGTGTATATTGTCTCTGCATGATTTAGTATCTGGTGCTGTTCTGCATTTCTCAGTTTGGGGGCTGAGTTCCTCAGCATTCTTGACACATTACAAAAATAGAAAGCCCGATATCATAGTCATAACCACCACCCCACTTGCCACCCACAGCGTAACAGAAGAGTCGGCAGGCCCCAGTTCTCGAAAGGGTTGTGTTTCAAAGCTACTTTATAAATCCTCCAAGATCAGGTTGCATTCTTCCAGAGAAGTGTACATTCTATTTCCAGAACTCAAGTTCCTACTAACCCAGAATGTTCTCTACATCCCAGTCTAGAGCTATTATCGTCAAGGATCTGGTCACAGAGGGAAGATTTTGTAAAGGGAGGTGTGTCTGGAACTCTGGCTTAGGATGCCGACAACACATTCATCACCATTCTAAATTGGATAACAAGATCTGGGCTGCCCAACCACCCATTTACTATCTGCAGAAATCCTACCAGAGTAGTTTTGGAATCCTGGGTCATGACAGGGTTCAGGAGGGGACTCATGGGCCAAACAAAAGGGGGGCAGGAGACCCAGCTGGAAAAGAGTATGGTGGGTGCTAGAGTAGATACCTGGGGGAGGGTAAATGAGCATTAGACATATTTAGGGGGATAATATGAGCACTGGGAATGGAGACCAAAGGGGAGAAGGGTAAAAGCTGAAGAAGTTGGGCTCTGGTGGTTACTAAAGAGGAAAAGCATAGTAAAACTCAACTCCATACAATACCCTTTACTAAGTTCCCTGTCCCTTTTGGACCAGACAATTGAGCCAACTTGAATGACTGGCCATCTCTACAGTGAAGGCACCCTGTGAGGAAAGGGGAAAGATGTATATGCAGATTTGCCTTCAGGTGGTCCCAGAATAGATATTCAGAAAGAGTGCACTGAGGGAGGGATTTATTCTAACTTGAGGTTTGGGGGATACTTTGTGGTGAGGAAGCATGTAAGTTGGGCCTGATGGTGTGGACCAGCTAACATAAGGGAGATAGAAGTATAACCACAGTCCAGTAGGTGCGATCAAAGTCAGAAGGAGGGAACATGCCAGAGGAATATGAGAGAATTACCAGATACCTGTAGGATGGAGAGTTGGAAGAGGATGAGAAGAAATGAATTGCCTTTCAGAATGAATTATCATTCTGTATCACATGTCTCTTCAGCTTCCAGTGAGACTCAAACCTGTGGGCAAGTTGTGGCAATGAGGTGGGGGGGGGGGTCTGGGGCTTTGGGACTAGTAGTCATGAGTTTTCCTTTCTAGTTCTTTCTTCTCCCTTTCCCAAATGCATCCCACCCATGGTATGGCTCACAGATGCTGGCAAGTTGGGAGAGAGGAGGTAAGCAGGGTTTTGGATCTCAGGATATGTTTCCAAGTATCCCAGACATCACCAACAGGAAACTCAGGCTAGGGAAAGTTTTAGAGGAAGCGGGGAGGCTTCCAGTGCTGGTTCATACATGACATAAAGTTGACTGTAAAAGTCTGAGTCAGTCTGTATTTCATAAAGAAATCATAAGCCGCTACTTCCTTTGAAAGAACAAGTGAGATGTCTAGTTCTCAAATTTGTGAAACACTGGTGGGGGTGGAGGAGAAGAAGAAGAAGAAGAAAGGTGAGAAGAGGGAGATGAGGAAGAGGAATCATTTTTCCAGATGTTTGTCGAAGGCATAGAGTTTCTATTAAAGGTTGAAAAATCCATTTTTATTTTAAGAATTAAAAGAGACCATAAATACAGACAGGGGGGTGGCCATATTGACCAGGAATTAGGTATACAGGAGCCATTTCAAATCAAGGCCAGAGAGGTACACATTTCAAGGGCGAATGGCTATTTACATTTGCAGAGGCCTGGAGAGAGTGGGGATTCCTGGCTTAACGTCAGGATGTTAGCACTGCCAGGTATAAGGCAAGAGAGAAGGTGGCAGGCTCTCAGTCTCTGCTTCCTTTTATGTGCTTTTAGGGCCTGCCTATGTGGCTATTGCTGGGGTTCAGTCTGCTGGACCTCTGAAGGTAGAGGTTAGGAGATGACACACTTTGACTCTATGTGAGTGTGTTTGTCATGCCTTCCCTGTTCTGTTTGCTTGACCTCAGTCTAAATGATCAACAACTAGGAAATGGAAATCGAGTCCTTCACTGCTGCTTGACCATTCCTCAAGTGAAAGGACACGAAGGCTTTGCATTAACATTCATAGCAATTTAGAATCTGTAATTTAGAGCCTTCAGTGGGATTCTCTTATTAACTCCATGCTGCCATCCTTAGGGTACCATATCTACAGAACCTATACTAATTATCTCATAAGCCCAAACAAATTATCAACCCAAATGTCTAAATGAATATGCTAAAATTTGAATATTATATATACATTAATATACTTTGGAAGGTTGAAAAACATCTCTCTGCCCTAGTTGAGATCAGCTAAAATGCTGAATTCCTATGAAAATGTGGTTTGATACCTTTTATTAGTGGGCAAGAAATTTGGATCTTATTCGTCCAAGTGTTTTTCATGCATTTGGAGCACTATTCCTTTCTAGGATTCAGTTTACTCTAGGATTTATGTATAAAAGGAGGGATTTGATGTAATAAGTGGTTCTTAAACATCTGGGGGTCACAAACCTGTTTCATAATCTAAAGGCTTTGGGCCTTCTTTGCAGAAAAAAGTACATTTACAGAGGAAATTGAATGTAACTTTAGGAAGAACTATTACAGACTATTTTCAGGGCAATCATATTGGACCAGAGGAGTTATGCACTACATAACTCCAAGGGGCACAATTCACATAGGCCTCAGTGCAAATGACACCCCCAAGGAGGGGATACAAAGAGGTGACCTTCCTTTTAGCATGTTCCTTGAGCTCCAAGCCAAGAACTCTTGGGCCAGATGAACAGCAAGATTTTTTTTTTATCTGAATGACTCTAATTCCTTAAAAGTCATTGTTATTATCAACCCTGTAAACATGTGGTTGGACTGTCATTACAAAATACCATAGACTAGGCTGGTTAGAAATCAACATTCAAAAGTTTTGGAGAGTAGAAGCCCAAGATAAGGAGCTAGAAGTTTGAGCTTCTTCTGAGTCCTCTTCTGTGCTTTGCTTGCAGGAGACTGCCTTCTCTGTGTCCTCACAGGACGTCCCCCCTTTTTTTCTTCTGTGCCTGTATCCTCCTTAAATCTCTTCTGCTTCCTAAAAAGATACTAACTTTATTGGATTAGAGTCCCACTCTCATCTCATAATCTCATTTAACCTTGGTTCTCTCTCTAACAGTCATGTCTCCTAATGGAATTACCTTGGAATTAGTTATCAAGGGTACTGGTCAAGTATGCATTCTGGGTGATACAGTAAGTTAGGGGCCAAAAAATTTTCATAACTTATAAACGTACTTCATTTATGTTTTCCTTTGGGCCATGCATAGTAATCATCTTCACATAAAATAAATCAAGCAACCAAACACATCTTCCACATCTGCAGATTGTGAGGTGGGGGCATTTGAATGTTGCTATTTATGCTATTCCTGATTTTTCTTTAACTGTAGTGGGAGAGCGGGGGCTGAGAAGAAAAGGCCAAGAGTTTCTTGTAGTTTTTATATGTTTATTTATTATTGCTTCTCCAGTGCCACATTTAGCAACCACCACCTGCTGAGTAAGTCCCAGAGCAACAGCCATTCCACGCCTCACCCCCAGCTCCCCAGAACCAGCCTGGAGCTGAAGGAGAGACGTGTTCAAGAGGAGGATTAGGAAATTGCCGGATGTTCCTATTCCTAAGACTTCACTGTGGCTCTCTGACTGTTTAATTAGCCTAGTGATGATTAAGCTGGTGAGTTAGTGATGTTTCAGACCTGGCAGGAATGCACAGCACCATTCAATAGCACACTGTCCTTTTGTCCTTTTTGCTTGGGAAGCACTGACCTTTCTCACCACTCATCTTCTGCACACTGGCAAGGTATACATTTTAGGAAATTACATCTATCAGGCACAATGAGTCCTTCTGAGATGCCTTCCTCCCACTCAGTACTCCCCGGGATGAAAAGGCTCACTTTGTGCCTGAATTGGACTAACACATTTACTGCTGGGGACTTCCACCTCTCCCTTGTGAATTCTTTTTGATTCCTAGGGAATCCACAGTAAACGCTTTGTCATATATATTCATTTGCTTGAAATCAACAGGTGGGTGTTTGGTCAAGCCAGGCAGGAAAGAGGTCTGGTAGGGAAAAAAAGAGTAGGTTCCAAAATTCCTAAAGGTATTTTTATTCCCAAGTGTACAGTTATTTAGCTTCAGTTTCTACTATATAAGTTAAAATTTTAAAAAAATCTGAAACTCTATCTTAGAGAGCCGATGGTTAAGTGAGTTCCTTCATGTATGACAATTAACATTAGATCCAAGACTGAAATCCAGGTATTTTCATTTCTAAAGTAGAATGTGAATGTATCTTCTGACCACTCTGTATTAATCCACTGGAAATCCTACATAACAAAAGTCCTTCTTTATTAGTTCAAAATGTGGTTTGGAGGCACAAAATTACGGTTTTTCTTCTGGTATAGCTTTTCCAAAGCCGTCTGATTCTTTCTGGCTCTAAGTCTTATATATACATGTGTTTTTTTCCTCCTCCTCCTCCTTTGTCTTCCACTTGTATTAGAAAGGCAAACTCTGTGCTCATCATTGTTACAGATGGTACTGATCATACCAATGTCCTCTTTTGGGATGTTGTTTCTAGGACTTTCCCTTTCAGAGGATTAGAACTCAAAGAAGTTGAGCTGTGTTTTGCTGGCATTTTAGTTCCCAGGTTGGGTAGTACATTTTAAAATTATAGTTGATTTTCTCAGAATCATGGGCTTTGGAGTGAAGACTGGAAATCTCAGGAAATGGATATATTTTCTATTTATGAAATAGTAACAAGGATGGTGTAAATGTTTTGAGGAGTCACTGTGACCTACCAAAGGAATGGAGAAACTTCTGGGGAAAACAGAGCTGGGGCTTCATTTGTAACAGGAATACAAGAGCAAACCCATTTATTTATGCCTCCTAAGACTGTAAGTCATAAGAACAGCTGCAAGTTATCTGAATATGGAATGCATTATGAATTACCCAATAATTTAATATAAACCCCTGTTGCATTTCCTATTTTCAGTTAGTGAAGACAAAGTTTGTACAAATTGCTCAAGTGTCATAAAATAAATACCAATATCGCATGCAAATGCTTTGGACATTATCTTGTTTGCATCAACTGAAAGTTGCCAGTCCTACATAAGAGAGGTCTTCGTTATAAGTTCAAAATCTGCTTTGGAGGCACAAAATTAAAAGTTGATTCCTAGGGAATCCATAGAAGATGTTTGTCATATGTATTCATTTGCTTGAAATCAACAACAAAAACAAAAAGCTTTTTTTCCCTTAAATTAATATACAAGGCAGCACAAGTGATTGATAAAGTAATTATTGTCTAATGGTCACTAGTCTGAGACCATCATTAGCCTGTCATTGTTTCATTTCATTACAGAGCAAGCATTTTGACATGTATATAGGGGAATCTTCAGGGACCATAGTTATAGAAAACAATGAGGAGAATGAGAGAGAATAATTAGATTATAAGTTCCTTTCTGGAAATTTTCACTCTAATATTCAGTTGTATACAGGGAGTGATAATTAAGGACATAGAATTGTTTTCTATATACATTTGTGAATTTATATTTAAGAAAAAGATAGCATCATATTTAATTGATAAAAATGAATTATGATTTAGTTTTTATATAACAAGTATTTTGGGATTTTTTTGTGTCTTATTTAAACTGGTATTTGGCCTTGTGGTCAGATGATCCACAACGTAATAATTGATTCCTCAGTATTTGTACTTTTTGCATTATGTTCCATGTGTCCTTGAAAGGATGGGACTATAAGTTTTCTGTTCAAGTTTACAGAAAAACCATTATTTCTGGCCCACTAATTATGCTATTTAAATGAGCTATGGCTTTGTTACTTATTTTTCCAACTTATCCTGTTAGCTTGAAGAGAATATAGTAAATTTGTTCAACAAAATTTAATAGACACTTAACAAGTGCTAAGCATTATTCTGCATCCTAGAGAATGAGTGGTGATCGAAGAGCAAAAGCATCTTTTCTAATGGAACATATGCTTTAATGGAATTTTTGATCATGGCTTTGACTTATTTTTTTAGTCTATCAATATGGACTTTACATTTAGAGGTTCTATCTTGAGTTTCTGAACCAGGACCTGTTATATCATCTGGATTCATTGTTTCCTGAGGATTCAATGATATTTTTGGTAGCAAGTTCCATCTTATCTGATAATAACATTCCCAAGTCTCCTGGATATCTAATTTACTTCTTCTCTGTACCAGTAACTAGGGATTGGTAGCCTTGTGTTGGTTAGAAAGAGCAAAGTAGTTCTACTTTTTGTTTCAGGATTTTCAAGCTATGTGTCTTTATTTAAACTGATTCATTTTGATTTATGTTTAGTCCACCAGGATTTCCTGTGGAGTAGTGAGGAACAATAGGGTAAGAAAGCCATGATATTCTTCCCAAAGCAACGAACTCTTTACCAATGAAAGGTGCCCTCTTAGACCATAGGAATAGCAGTTGTGTAGGTGGTGCTAGTAGGAAAAAAAAAGAGTTTTGATATTCAAAATACAAACATAAAATTGTTAATAAGTCTAGAAATAACTTTTACTGAATGGGGTAATGAAAAAAATGAAGTTCTAGTGCCATAAAAACCCGGATTGATTTTACAGAAGTCTAAGTTACCTAGTCACAGCATATGAAGTTTCAACAAATGGGGGCAGGTTTTAATCTTTGCAACATTTAGGAATTGTGTTTGGATTTCAAAATAAGCCTGAGAGACAACATTTAAATAAATTCAGACATAGAGAAATTTCAAAACAAAATTAAGTCAATCTTAAAATCTTAAATTTGAAAGGAGCTTAGAAGTTATAGACCTTATGCTCTCAGCTTAGAGTTTTGTTTTTTTTTTTAAACAGGAATCTACTGCTTGAACATTTCTTACGATGGAGAGCTCACTGCCTTGCAAGACATCCCTTTGAATTTTGCATAAGCTCCAAATGTTGGAAAATTCTTTCTTATAAAGTAATGCTTCTATATTTTGGAGTCCCCATCCCCAGGTATAGAAGAAATCTTCTCTCCAATAACCAGTAAATACATCCTAATGCCATTCCACTAACCTTCCATTCCAAGTCTTCTTTGGCCCTGTTACTAGTCCTAAGTTGAAGATATGGGATATTATATTCATCTTGTTTATGAGAATAAAGGTTCTCAGAGCCTAGGCAACTTGTTCCAGCTCATACAGCTAATTAATAGTAAATGTGAGCTCAAGTTGTTTGGGATAGGATCAGACCCTGGTTCCCTATATAATTTTCCTATGAATAATGTAAGGGACCCAGATATAAACCAACTGATAATAACAGAATATGACAAGTGTTAACAGAATAGTGCTTAGCAAGAAAGAAAAGAACAGGGACTGAAGCATTGGCTCAGCAGTAGAGTGTTTGCCTGGCATATGCAAAGACCCAAGTCAAATCCCAGCACCACATAAACAACTGTTGGAAAAACAAAAACCAAATGAAAAAAATAAATAAAATTGATCCTCTTTCCTTCTCTCTCTCTATAAAAAAAAGAAAGAAAATAATAACTAATTTTGCCTCTCTAGATCAGAGGCGATAGATTTTGAAGACATCAAAGCCAAAATATTATCTTAATGTTGTTTTATCATTTTTAAGAACAGCCTGTTGCTCCTACCTGTGAGATATACTCACATGTCAGTACGCCCTGTTCTTACCATTAGTTTTGGAAAGCACTGAATCTTTAGTACCACTGAGAAATGCCCTCCTTCCCCATCTTGCAAACACATCCAAAAATGCTTTGGTAATACTTTGTACTTTCTGTTAGAAAACATTCATCTCCCATCCCTTGAAGATTTCTCTACTAAAGGAATTTAAGACCACATAGTATCAAGGAAGAAGTAATCACTTATTTTAGACCTCTGACCCTCTACCTTCAAGTACGTTCTCTTCATGAATAGTGAGTGAGATCAACACTTGAATAAAATGAATGCTTGAACTAGGATATTTCTAGAATTAAACAAGTCTTGTGAAGTTGGATCCAAAAGGTATTTTGGTATCTGAAAAATAACTACATAGAATAAATTAAGCAAAAGTAAACTCCTAGGTATGCTATAATTTAGCCTTTTAAAAAACAATTATGGTATCTACTTAACATCTCTGAGTATGAAATTCTGTCCATTGCTGGCACTTGCCTTTCTTTATTCCATGAAATACCTGTTTTGTGCATTGAAAGCAAATGTTGACCCTTTCTGAAGTTCTTTGGGCTTTCACAAAGGTTCACTTCCTTTAGGAGCTCTCTGGGGATGATTCTAGCCTACCTTTATAATTTCCTCACTTATATATACCACTTTCTCTATTTGAAATCGTTCAAGGTTGGGTTCATAGTAAGAATGGACATCAATATAATTCAATCTTCTTTTCAAAGATTTCTTTCTATTGAGTCCTTCGAACCATCCCACGATGGAAGGATTGTTCATTGTCATACTCTTGAGGAAACATGCTCAGGTTGTTGAAAGCGGTTTGCTCAAGGCCACACAGCCACAGTAAGCTGTGGACCAGGGAGCTGGACTGCAGTCCTCTGATCCTCAGTTAGCAAGTCACCTTGTCTGTGAAACCCCTCCCACAACTCCTTCTTCCCTACAGCAGACTAATTCTATTCTCTAGTCTGTGTACTGTTTTTAACCTTTATTCTAGCACACTTTGTGTCTGGGAAGCTGTATATATGGATAGGATTTATGGTTTGTTTCTCTATGGGTCCAATGGGGTTTTCCTCTGCTATAGCACTTACTGCCTGAGGCCTGAAATTCCTTCTTCATCGTTTGGTCCCCTGGAGTTCACCCAGTATCTTGCCCACAGTAAGCATAAATGTAATGTTCCTGGAGTAAGTGAATTAACGAACCCAAGAGAAGGGCAGGGGCCGTGGTGGTTTCTTTCTGAACTGAGGAGAATCTAGTTATCTAGTTACATTTTCAATAACTTTTTTTTTAAAGAGAAAGGGACAGTGAGAGAGAGAGAGAGAGAGAGAGGGAGATAGAGAGAGAAAGAGAATCAATTTTTTTTTTAGATTTTCATGTGGCTTTTGTTGCTCCAAGACTTCATTGTGTACGTGATGCTGGGGTTTGAACTCACGGCCTCATGCATGCCAGGCAAATGCCATAACCATTGAGCCACTGCTCCAGCCTCCATTCTCAATAACTTTAAAAAAGTATTAAATAATAACAAAATACTAAAAAATCTAATGGAAATTATTAAGAATTTGGAAAGCATGTTTTCTGTGGGTGGCTGTGGTGGGGCTATTTCATTAGAATTTATTTTTCGAAAGAAGAAAGTGAGAAAATGAAGATATAGGATCAAGAAGTAACCAGCAAGCCCTTCCAGATCCCAAAGCAGACCGGGATCCTGAGAGTGCCACTTGATTCTGGAAACTCATTATAACAATGCTGGCTTTTTGTAGTCAGCATTCCCTGGTTCAGGGACCCACTGCTTAAATTTTGAAGTTGAATTGAAGGGTATTTGTGATAAGGCTGTGATGAAGGTGCCCTCTTTTCTGTAGAAGATCAGCAAAGGGAATCCAAAGAGTCAGATAGCTTTTCTACTTTCTGCTTAGGAACTGCTAAGGGAGCTTTTTCTTGAACAATTCTCCTAGAGATTTGTATAAACAAGAAGAGAACACCATCTGCACGGACAATTCTAAAGGAGTCATCTGGAGAAAAAAGAGGATAATCACAATGATAAAATAATAATTATAATAATTATGATTCACATTTATTGATTATTTGCTATGCATCAGGCACTGTTGATATACACTTCACAGGTACTGTTTAAATCCTCACAAAAATATTATTAGATAGAAGTTGTGATTATTCCTGTTTTACAATGAAGAAGATAAAGTACAAAGAAACTAAGAATCTGATCTCCATTTTGACAGCCACTAACAAGTTGAATCAGGATTTGAACCCAGAATCTAAGATCAAAATCTTTAAATTCAAGTATCCTTTAAATCTTTGATTCCATATTTATCCTTTAAGTAATATAAATTAAATTATTATTTCTGTTATTGTAAAATAATAATTCATTTTATTTGATTTCTCAAAGCTGGATTGAGATTTTTCATGGTGCTGAGGACAGAGAGTTTAGATCTATGATATCCCGTGTTAAGCTTAGTGGAGATCAACAGGGATGTAAATCTCTATGAGAAACTAATTGAGCCCTGTCTTTGAGTGAAAGAAAAAAAAATCCACTTCTGCATTAAAATAATTTCCCTTGGACTTCAAAGGAGCCTAGTTAAGGAACATTTCACATTTTTCTCGTCCTTGAAGAAATGTGCAAAAATTCTAATGTAATAAATATCCCAACCCCACTGATCAAACTCAAAAGATCTATAAAGTCTCCTGGAGAGATTTTTCTCAACATTCAAACTCCTGATATTCCTATTTCAGCCACAAGGAGGACAAGGGTATAACTAGGGATGTTTATAAAAAGGACAAGTTAAAGAAATAGAAGCAATATATGCATTTTCTAAGCCACCAAGTAATACAACAATATCATTTTCCCTTTTCTTAAACAAATCAAATCTTTGTAGGAATGATGTTTAAAAGAATAAAGCTTCTCTTTTACACCCCCAAATGGGAAATATAATCAAAATCTGCTTTTTTGCAGGATGGCTTTCTTAAATAAATGAGCAGAAGGATGAATTATGTAGCTATAAATAAATCTACTGACATATAATAAAGCAAAGTTCGACTGTTTTATGGTGTCACTGGAACTCTTGGATATATTTATAGCCGTGTTAACAGTCACCTGTATTTTTTCAGAACTTCTATTTCATTTCACATTATGAGAGTTTAGTTGTGTGTTTTTTTGCTCTTCTCTCCCTAAACTGCCTTTTGGAGCCCTATGTAGAGGTTTTGTGTTCTTTAGTTTTGGAAAGAGAGGGTCCTCACATAAGGACTCAAGTGATCAGACTGCCCCAGGCTTTCTGTCCTTCCTGGGTCTGTGCAGTCATATTAGATGTGCCTGCAGTGATGAACTTGACATGTGTCACCTGCTGGCAGCGAAGTGGCAAGTCAGTGCCTGTCCAAGTGAGAAGAGGCATGTGCAGAGACAGAGTGCATTGTGAGAGATGATGGACAGGGCGTCTTTGCATTAGGTTCCTGATGCCTGGCACATTTAAGCACACATGAGGCTTATTTTAGAAGCCAAAAGACTCCTTAGGCTACTTTATAGCTAAGGCAAAGAACAAAAGTAGACAAAGAATCAGAGGATAAAGATTCTCACACTTTAACTTGGGATAGTCTCCCCAGGGGAGAAAAGAGGGAGATTAAAAGAGAGAGAAAAAATTATCTGTGAAGCCAAATTCCAAAGTCTGAAGTCACAGAGAACCCAGTTATTGACCTACTGGATTCAGCTACGGGGTTTTTTCACAGTCTGAATTCCATTCATAAACTTAAGGTTTCAGAGAGTCTGCTTTGGATTTCATGGGGTTTTGTTCAAGTGGGGTGAATCTGATCATTCCTGTGAAATGATTTATGCTTTTCCACTTTCAATCTGTGAGGAGCATAGCATTTCTAAATGTGCTTCTCTTCCGTTTTAAAAGTGGACTCTCATCTTCATCCTGTAGTTGTGCACTTGATCCCGGAGTGGTCGCACTGAAGGGCCCAGTTAGAGAAGAGAACTCAGGTGCAGAGAGGGCAGATTTTCCTGGGTGAGGACTATCCTTCTGCAGGATTCGAGCTGCCGGCAATTTTTAGAAGGTTTCATTGAAGATAAAAATCTGAAAAAAATAACTATACTTAAAATGTCAGCTGAATGTAAACTCTAATAGACCTGAGAAGAATGAGAGGTAGAAAAGAAATCTAAATAGACAAGAGGGAGGGACAGGGAACATGAAAACATTTAGCAAGGCATATTGGAGAAGGACATGCAGTGTAACAGGATGATTATGGGTTAGTTGTTTTGGAGTAGAAAGAGTAAAATAAAGACAGTTTTGTATTTGTCCTCGGATTGGTCTCAATATTCAACCGTGTCCACTCATCAAATCTGACTTACTGAAATTCACATCTACCCCTTTTGACATTTTGTGGAAAGCAAGTAAAGAAATTATGAGAATAGCAAGTACGATGGGCAGTTCTGACCATGACACACCAGCAGCAGTTGCGGATTTTGTACTGCATTAATTATTTATTTTTACTTTACTGCCTAACAAAGAATTAATTGCAAGGGCCATCTAAGCTTCCCATGCTTCCTTGGGATAAAGTCAAAATAGAATCTCCAACCTCAATCCAATTTAGTAGAGAAGAAGGACCTTAAGTAGGCTGGTGTTCTGCATTTCAATTCTGGAGACGCTTGTCTTCGGGGATCGCTGTCACTAGACAGATAAATGGGTCAGTGAAACAGTATAAGAATGTGTGAGTATAAGGCTGGCAATTGGTCCCTTGGATTCATTCATTCAGCAACATGTGAGTTCCTATTTTGTGCTACTCATTGTCTCGCCCACAGAGAATACAGGGCATAGTGAGATAAAGGCCCAACCGTCAGGGAACTTACCATCTTTTTAATTTTTTATTTGAGCATAATAATTATACATAAAAGTGGGTTTTATGACAGCATGTTTGTACATGCATATAAGTGGCTCATTCACAATCCGAAGTACTTCCCTGGGTCTCCTTACTTTACTTTTCTAGTCTCCCTTCTATTTGCAGAAAAAAAAAATTCTTTGTTTTCCTTTTTTCTCTTAAGCTTTTACATGTAAGAGAAAAAAAGAATGTATGACCTTTGACTCTCTGAGTCTGGCTTACTTCACTCAACATGATACTTACCATCTTTTTAAAGTAGACCAGGAATTAATACACAAATCAAACAATTTCAGAATGTGGAAAGTATCGTGAAGGGAATGAAAGAAGGTAAAGGGTGTAATGCTATTTTAGAGTGTAATTGTAGTGAGGACCAGAGAGGACCTCTGAGAAGGTGGCATTTGAAATGCACTGATCCCATGAAAATATTGGGGGAGAATTTTCTAGATGAGATGAACCAGCAAGGCCATAAAGAGGCCTTGCATTGGAAAAGAACTAGGTACATTCAGATAGCAGTAACAAAGTCTGGACAACTGGAGGGTAGGCAGCAAGAGGATGTCTGGTGGGAGATGGAGTGGTCTCTTTAAGGCCAGGATATGGAATCAGAGTTAGGTTCAAAGGGCAGGGGAAACCCTTTTGGAACAGTAAACTTAAACCAGCAGAGTTGAATGAATGGGACTTATTGTGTGCCATAGCAGAGGATGCGTAAGACACGAAGTTTGTTTGTTTGTTTGTTTTTTAATGACTTTACCAATAATGGAATAAGATCCTACTCAGGTACTTCACCTTCTTGGAGCTTCAAGTTATTTTCCTAGTGAACAAAGAGTACTATTACTGTTGTCAAGTGTTATGCCAGAGGTTACATATATATTATCTCATTTAAGCCCCACAACTATCTCAGGAGGGAGAACAGCTTCCACACTTTACACGGGAGGAAACTGAGATTTGGATGTCCATATTCCACTCCCACCCTTGTGGTGATGTTCCTGAATACATGTGGCTGGTTTAAGAGTCATAGGCCTCCACCCAAAGAGAAGAGGGACCTTGACAGAGGGCCACCTCCATGGAGGCTATACATCCCGAATCACCCCGGAGCTGAGAGCCAGGGCAGTTAGGATGACGGTGCAGCAATTTCTGGGGGCAGCATGGAGCTTTAGGAGAGCATCGACTTCATGCCGAAGCACTACTGTAAATTCTGGAACGGACTTGGTATTTGACCTTGAAGACAAATCACCTGTACATTTAGTATCTTGATATGTTAGAGAGACATAAATCTACTTCTTTAATATCTCCTTGGGGTGTCCCAAGAATGCATAGAACTGCCTTACTTCCTGTCTTTATCATCAGAGGATTTGAAATGAGAGCAGGAATATATATATATATATATATATATATATATATATATATATATATATATATATAAAAATAGGTGCTATAAGCATCTGTTTAAAGATGCCACCTAAATATATCTGATGTATGTCTAGCAAGTAGCATTACTTCAGCCTCCACCCCTACCTCCCCCTCAAAGTAATGGACTTATATCAAGGTGAGTGCCTAGGTGGAAGTCAAAGATAGCAAGGGCCAGGTAGAAAAGCACTAGGCCAGGGATCACTGTCCTTGGATTTGCTTCCTCACTCAGCATGTGCAGTGGAGAGGTGGAAACCACCTGGTCCAGAAGAATCACTGCTCCATCCTAGAATCACAGATGGCCAGGACAGGCACTGCTACTGGGGCTCTGACCTGCAGGTTCAGCCTGGATGCAAACACCACGCTCTATTTGGTGCCCATCGCCCAGGGGTAATTCACCCACCTTTGGCAGAACCTCCATCACAGAACCTGGACAAATCAACCATACCTTTTCCACCTGCAGACAGGATACTTGCCCCTCCAGAAATTCTTTGACCAGAACTGCTGGCTCCAGCGCTAACCTCTGGGTCCTGAATTCCAAGATCTTCCTGTCCCTTAGGAGTAGAAGCCACCTTCTCCGATCAAAGGACCACAGGTCTGGGACCTCTTTACTCCGCAGTCCCTGGGCCACCTCATTACCGTCACTTTTGAGAACCAAGACACGAATTCCCATCTTTCACCCCGAGGGTGTGGACTTAAGTATCTCTTTCCCGGGAGACACAGGCTTGAAAAGTGGCTGCCCCAAGGGTCCACCGAGAGGAGCGTGCACGCGGCCAGGTCGCCTGCAGCAGCTCTGCGCTCCTGTTGACTTAAGGGGATTATTTTTACATCCATTTAGGGCCACTTCAGCCTTAGCCTCCGCCAGTATTTTTCTTCTAAAATTGTAAAAGGCGCCTTAATCGCCCAAGTTGGGTTGCATGCGCCTGGTGGAGGAACGGGGAAACGGTGACAAGGAAGGTGCAGTGTCGTCTGTGGGTCTCACTTACAATCGGGCACACACTCACACAACCAGGCTGGGGCCGGGCTGGGGCCGGGCTGGAGCCGGGCGTGCGAGCCGCGTGCGCGGGAGGCTCGCGGGCGTACACCGGCGTGTACTTGAATGGGGAGGGCCGGAATTCCAGGTCGACCGGCCCCTCCCTCCTCCGAGCCAGCCAGTCCCTCGGCTGAGCGCTCGGGCTGCACTGATTTGCTCTCGGGAGTACGCTATTTGCATATGACTTGCCCATTTGTGAATTTGGCTCCCCAACTCCTCGCTTCACTTCACCTGTGCCTCCCGGTTCCGAGTACTTTACAGTGCCCTCCCGCCTCTCCGCCACCTCTGCCGCCTGCAGGGCACCTCCTCTCCCGCTTGTCCTGATTGAGCCCACCCACCTCCCTCTGCCTCACGCCAGGTTGATCTGGGTGGCAGCTCCGTGCTCTTCTTTCCCTCCGGTCCTTCTTGTTCTCTTCCTCTGGCTGCTGCTGCTGCTGCTGCTGTCTTCTTTTTATCCAGTTGGGAACCCAGGAAGCAGGCTCCGTGGCTCTCCTCCAGAAAGCGCAGGGTTAACAGCCTCCGCGCCCTTCCGCTGAGACTCCCAGGAACACGAGAACTCTTCCACCTGCAGCCCCCTTTTGCCTGGCAGTTCGGCATTGCATCTCATGGAAGTGGAAAGAGGGAAAAAATGTTCAAACTGCTTGGATGTTGGGATAAACTAGCTTGAACCTACTTGGGTCTCCTGCTGCTTCCTCCTTTTTCTTCGTCTCTACCTTTCCCTGTGTGGCTTCTCGGGAGTGTGCAGTTAAGTCATCAGACCCAGGAGGAAGCCTCGCCGGTCCTCCCCTGACTTGTGTGGCATGCGGGGGCTCCCTAGGAGGTTTGCTCTACCTGGGCGGACTCTGGTGTTCTAAATTTCAGCTCCGAGAAAGAGGGCTTTGCCTTTTATCTTTTTTTAAAACTGATTCATCATCAGTTTTCTTGAAAGCTCTTATTGCTCCCTTTACCCCAAATCGGGCAACTCTTCCTCTTGCTATGATGGGCCCCTGGGCATCATGAACTTCATTATTCTTCACTGGCTGGAATTTAAACTGCCCATCTGTAGTGGTCCAGTGCGTTGACCATGCACCTGAGAATCCACGCGAGACGGAGCCCTCCCCGCCGGCCGGCCTGGACGCTTGGAATCTGGTCCCTCTTCTGGGGATGTATCGTCAGCTCTGTGTGGAGTTCCTCTAATGTAGCTTCCTCCTCCTCCTCCTCCTCCTCTTCCTCGCCGGGGTCTCACTCTCAGCACGAGCACCATTTCCATGGCAGCAAGCATCACTCAGTGCCTATTTCTATCTATCGCTCCCCTGTTTCCCTTCGAGGAGGGCACGGTGGGTCTCTCTGCTCTTTATCCTTTTAATGGGGCATAGCAGTTCCTTAACCCACTCGTCTTTCAGGTAGTGTCAAGGGTGGGAAAAGCATAAATTGAATTTAGAATGATGAAAGCATCGCATGTGCATGAGGAAAGACAATTTCCACTTTCTTTTAAAGGGTTGTGTTTTCTGCCCTCACTCTGCACTCTTCTCTGAAGGGTTCTCCTCAGCTCCCTCCAGTTAAGCTGCACAAACACCCCTCTCCTGTGCAACCCTCACCCCTCTTGATGACAAACAACTTATCAGACAAGTGCCTGTGCTACATGTTGAGAAATCATTCATTCACCTTGCTTTCACCCTTCCTGTCTCCAGTCTCATTTGAGAGCTAGTTGTGGAGAAATAGCAGATAGCAGGCATCATTTAGTCTTCAGCCTGAAGTTGATTGAACTGCCATAAAGTTGTCTGTGTGGTAAAGGTCAGGGAAGAGTAGCTGAGTATAAGAAGGTAGAAAGCATAATTAATAACTAGAGACCATTATTGTTCAATTTGGCAGCTTCGTGTTTGCCTGCATCTAGTTGAAAAAGCAGGGATCACTAAATATTGCTAGCTACCAGAGCGGATGCAATGTGTACAATAAGACTAAGTCCATTTATATTTCACCCAAGTGTAAATAATAGTAACTTTGATTCCACTGTTTATGTAAATGATCTTTCAATTAAAGGCAGAATGAATGGGCTTGTCCACACAACACCGGTATGATGTTTTGCTTCAAACAGCCCTCATGCATAGCTATTGAAGGAGGAGAACTGCGGCTCTTAAAAATATATTCAGCTCTGAGCAGGCTGCCTCTAAAAGGGTGATGTCTGCGGTTAAGGTAGGAGCTTGCTGTAGTGAACTGTTCTAAAGAAAGGAGCTTCCTTATTTGTTTACTATGCACTCCATTCTGGTGGTGAGGGGAGTAGGAAGCATGGAGACCCAGAGATTGCTGGCACAGCCCTCTAGACAGCCCTAGTAGGAACCACAGTAGGGGTCCCTGCCTCCTCTGTCTCTTAAAGACCTATAACATGCAGACCCTCTTGCAAAATTGGTTCTTCCCACCACCTCCTAGCTGTCGGCTTCTGCTCAGTGCTATCTGTAGCCTTAAGAGGAAGTACACTGAGAAACTGCCAACACACACTCTGGGTTTTTCTCCTTTTAAATTTTATTTGATGGAATGATCAAGTAGCTCAGAGCTTATAAGGTTGGTAGAATGGATTGATGGGGAGGAGGGAGTACTTGAAGACTTGATGCTGATCTGGTGTCTGTTTTCCTTGTGATTCTTGCTGGATCTGGTGTAGACTTTCTCTCTAAAAATAAATAAAATACATAAATAACAAAACCTAGGCAAGAAACAGGTCCACCAAAAAAGCAATTTCATTGAAATGGAAACTTAGCTTCTAAGGGAGAAACAGTTTGGGGGAGAGGATAGGAAAGAAAAAGAGGGAAGGGGGAGATGGAGAAGCCAGCCAGGCTATTACTAATAGCCGTAATTAAAACGGAAATGCTCAGCGATAATTAGCTAAATTTTTCTAATTAGTGTAAATGATCAGCAGGGAGATGAAGATTATGCATTAGTTAGAGGTTATAGGCTGGCAGGGTCTTGCTGGGCTTTGTTCAGCATGCAAACAGTTAAATGCTGCTACTCCTAAGTGATGGAATTTGCAGAACAGCACTTCCCTGAGGTTCCTAGGTCAGTCTTTCTCCCTGCCTTCCCCCAAGTCTCCTAAAGGGGTTGAGCAGTTACTTGATTTCTTTAAGGACTGGTTGCTCAGCATCCTCTAAATCTGTTTTGACTGGGTCTTAGTCTACTTTCTCATTAACCTGCAACTGATGAGATTCAGTGTGATGGAAAAGGAGAGCAAATTAAGCAAATGGCCAGATACCCCAGAAGGGGCCCTCAGATCCACCAGAGCTGAGAATGAAGTGAACTCCAGAGTTTGGCATGGCTAAGATAAGAAAGCTCCTGAATACAGCTCTTCAGTATCCTCTTTCAGTAAGTCCTACCCCCATTGATTTGGGGTTGCAGAGTGAATGCATCTATATTAAGTAGACTCCTTGCATATTTAATTAATGTTTTTGAGCCTGAAATCAAGACAAGCAGCAATTAACAAGATGCCCCAACCTCTGGCTGCCTTCCCACATCCCAGCGGTGACCTTTTGCATCTCTAACTAAAAAGAGCAGGAGACCCCACAGAGCTTCGCAGAAGCACCTCTCAGTCTTTCTTGGAGTATACTGGCTCACTATAGCCCAAGGCAAAGGCCTAGTTAATAGCAATTGTTTTGAAAAATCTTTTGCAGAAAGTGGTAGGATATACAGCACCCTGAGGCCAAGGGTTGTTTCTGCTGCTTTACCACCAGCCTCACTCAGAGACAGTGCTTTCTACTGTCTGCCCTTCGTTCTGGCATAAGGCCAAAACTAGAACCTTGAATCCTGAGTCTTTCTCAGGACTCAGGAGAGTTTTTTAAATCACTCTTGCTCCTTTAGCTCATTTCCTGAGAAGCCAGAAGTCCTGGGAGCTGCTGTTAATCAGTTATCACCATCCCCCTTGCTAAACACACTGCCCTACAAGGGCATTCCCCACAGTAAAACAGAAGGAAGAAACAAAAATCCTCCAGTCAGCTGGTGTCTCACTCTGCTCTTACCCATGCTTGGTGCTGATCTTTAGGAAATTGATTATGTTATAGATTTGTCCTAAGTCTATCCCAGGGCAGCCTAGAAGCTGCTGAGCTCCTTGCTGAATTGGGGAGAAAGTAGATCACATGTACCAAAGCCATCTTGGGTTAGGATATGTTTCAGAGTAGAATATGCCTCCTTCCTAATAGGAATCTAGTATCCTTTTCCTCCTTGTTCAGTTCCTTCTCTTAAGTGCCCCAGCACTTCATGGTATTTTCAACTGATACTCATTAACACTTAATGGGTACTTACTATGTGCCAGGTGGTGTGCTACCTGCAGAGGATACAGAACTACATAGATGTTGGGGGTCCAGCCAGGAATCATTCTAAAAGCATGTGGGTCATGATGAGCCGTAAGTGCTTCTGTATTTTAAAAAGTACAAGGGGTGGGAGGGAATCCACATACTAAGTCAGATTAATTAACATGGAATATAAATGTCCTATGTAAAATGCAGAATCATATTCCCCTGGTATTCAAAGTATCCCTCCAGGTTATGAATTATCTTCCCATGTATTTCTGTCCTTTGTTTCCATACTTTCCACATATCCATATATCAGTGCTAGGTTATTTAGTGGTAGAAAACACACAAATAGTAAAATATGTTTGTTTACTAGCCTTCACTTTATTTATACATATATATGTATATATATGTATATATATTTTTATTAGTGCATTATAGTTTTACAGCATGTTGGGATCAGTCGTCACATACTCCTAAATGCACACAATTCAGCAATATTATTTGTTCAATATCCCCCCAGCCTTCACTTTTTAAGGAAGTTTTGCTCCTCCTCCTCTTCCTCTTCCTTCTTCTCTTTCTTTTTTCCTTCTCTCTTACCTTTTAGAACTCTACTGTTCATTTGCCTGACAAATGCTTTGATATTTATAGTTTTAAAAGGTTTCTCTGAGGATCCTAGATTTTGTTTGCACCTTACATTTTTATCTTCCACAAAATAGCAAACGTTCCTCACTGCTTAGACATTTGGTGGAACTAGGTGAGGATACAAGAACTCTTGGAAAGCTTACTTTAAACAGGATCATGTGGTGACAAATTTGGAGGAAGGCCTCTTGCTCAGAAACCAGGGTGTGTGCATGTCTGAGGGTGGGATCAGAAGTCTGGCTCACACCATCCTAGTAGCAGAGGTGGTGGTTGTCCCACGTGTGCACAGGAGCCAGGAGTCCTGGGATGAATTTCTGGGTCTGATTCCTTGCACAGGGACCCTCCTCAAAGTGTTCCCAGCCACTGGGCTTGTTCTGTTCTGATCCGTTAAGCGCTTTCTTCTGCTCAGCCAGCTGCTCTCTAGCCACTTTCTCTCTGCCTTCCTTCTGGGGATTGGGTACACTGAATAATTCAGAGTGTTGGTTGACAGATAAAATGATGAGATTTATGTCTTTGGACTTGATGAATTAATTTAATTGGTTTCTCTTTCTCTCTCTGTCCTCTGTCTGCATTGTTTTTCTTTTGCTGGCAAGTGGTGAGTCTGGAGATATCTTGTTCTTGTAAGACCTTTTTGGGAAGGTAATAATATCCTAGTGTAAATTTCTTCAGAACTTTCAACATGTGGTTGGAGGTAAGGGCTACCATATTACATAGAGAGTAGAGGAGATATTCAGAACAATTCCCTTCAGGTGGGAAAATAAAACCCTCCACCACGCTGACTGATAGAGAGACTTGTGTAGTAGGAATTTTATTCCTTTAATTTCAATTTTGAATCTAGAAGATAAATTTTGCTTGTCTAGGACCCTGGGGGACCTGGGAGGGATGGAAATCTGGGAATATAAACCTTGGACTTATTTGCACTTCCCTCCTAGTACTAGTTTTGTAGGGCTGCAGTAACAAAATACCACACCCTGGTTGGTGAAAATAGCAGAGATTCATTTAGTTGTGGATCTGGAGGCTGGAAGTCCAAGATCAAGGTGTCAGCTGGTTTGTTTCTTCTGAGATCCATTTCCTTGGCTTACATTTGGCCATTTCTCCCTGGCACTGAATGTCACCTCTTCTTTGTGTTTCTGCATCCCTCATGTCTTTGTGTATCTGAATTTTCTCTTTTTATGTGGACACACACCAAATTGTATTAGAACCCACCCTAAGGACCTCATTTTACTTTAATAACCTCTTTAGAAGTCCTGTCTCCAGCTGGGTATGTTAGTGCATGGTTATAATCCCAATGACTTGGGAGGCTGAGGAAGGAGGATCACAGTTTGAGGCTAGCCTCAGCAACTTAACAAGGCCCTAAGCAACTTAATGAGACCCTGTCTCAAAATAAAAATAAACAGATAGATGCATAAAAGGGGCTGAGGGTATTGTTCAGTGGTTAAGCAACCCTGAGTACAACTGCTAGTTTAAAAAAAAAATCCTATCTGCCTGCAAATATAGCCACATTCTGAGGTACCAGAGTTTAAAGCTTCAATACATGAATTTTGAGGGGATACTATAATGTTCCTTCCCCTGACCCAGGGACCTATTCACTGGGACAGAAGTAAAGCTGTACTCTTCTGTAAATTTCTGCTAAATCTACAGAATGGCAAAATAAAACCTCAGTGACCATGGGAGAAAATTACAAAATTATCAAATGGTGTCTCAAGAAGAAAAATCCTGTTTACATATATATAGGTAAAAGAGCAACAATAGGTTTAGTTAAAAATTGTGTCTATTTCTACTCAGTCCACATGCTAGGATGGAGTCTAGAACTCATGATGCACATAGATGAATCCTGTCTACGAAGAAAGGAGCTCTGTGGACACAGCCTCATGTTCCTAGCCAGGGCTTTCTTATCTAGACCTGCTGCCCCTCAGACAAAACCCCCCAGGTCCCCCACTGACTTCCTGTAGGACCTACAGTTGCTGAGACAAAAACCACCACCTCTTTTCACTTTTTGTCCTTAAGTACAGAAAAACAGATCAAGTACAAAAAACTCCTGTTTTGGGGCAGCTGAAAAATATGTCCTTTTAAAAAAAAGTTCATTATTTTTCTGTTGGATTTTTTATTTTATGAAAGTTCATCTTAATATGTAAACAGGAGGTAGCTTGTCTACTTCATGACAGGCATGATACTTAGGTGAGGTGACTGAGAAAATGCCTTGTAAATTAGGAAGCACTGGTTGTTATGAATCTTATAAATCCCAAGCAAGGTCTTCAACTCTTTGGAGAAAGAATGAAAATTTTTGTTTGCTTGCCTCTGGGTTTAGAGACTTCTGAAAAAAGTTATGAGAATATGTGCTAATGAAGATAGCATTTGGATGATAATTGAGTTCTAAGGGGACAGTGTGGCCTTAGGTGGGGTTGAGATCAAACAACCACAGGATTTACAAGTGGAGGAAACAGGTCTTAATCTTTGTGAGTTGTGAACCTGGGTAAGTTAATTGATTTAACATCATCTTTAAACTGGGAATACTGATAATGCTACCATGCACCTGTGTATGATTATATGGAAGATTGTATAAGTTGTGCTTTGTACCTTGTAAATCATACTGTACAGGTTAAATATGCTATGAGAAATATTTTAATGATAATGTTGCCCTGTTTCAAAACTTTGTGCTGAGTTGCTGGGTGGTAGATTTCGGTTAAACAATACATGTCATTTGGTCTTCCCATTTCTCTGTCTGTGGATAGATGGTCCATGGGTTCCTGCATTCACATACTACTTCTTTGGGGAAATATACATGAGAAAACCTTAATGAATATTTTCTTGCTCATTCCCTAAAAGAAGGTAGCCTGTGATAGTCAGCTTAGGACTTATATTAAGTATCTCCTTAGGTAGAAACTTATACCAGGCATATGTTAGTCAGGGATCGCAGATTATAAAAAAAAACACTTAGAATCCCAGAAATATTGTGAAGTAAAAATGGAGATAGTGCTAAGAAACATTCTGAAGGATTTAGAAATGCTGAATTAGATCCCATGGTAGTAAATGAATTATGCACAATTCAAACTTTTCTAAGCTCAACGTCCACTAGAAACCAGAATTTTTAATCTACTTTATACTAGGAAGAATCAAGTCTTTTTTTAGGACAACTATCTTCAGCTCTGGAAATGAAGAACTACTTTTAATGTCATTTTTTGTAGTTTTACTTCCCAGGACTCGAAGGTTATAGAGGAGAGAGGAACACATATTTATGTGCTACCTTTAGAGCTGACTTCATGGATCCTGAATTTAAAACCAGGATTCTTATGGTGACAACAGAGTGTAGGGTCCTATATTTTATTCTGAGTTTACTTCATGACGAACTCTGTGACTTTGGTTGTGACATTTTGTCTTGGTATTGTATTAATATTTTAACTTTTAGACATTCAGCGGATGTGTTGATCTTTTTTCCCATCTTCTTTCTTTACCTGTAGTTTCGTATGTGAAGTATAGTGTGTGTGTGAGTGTGTGTGTGAATGTGTGTGTGTGTGTGTGTGTGTGTGTGTGTAAGAGAGAGAGAGTGTGTGAATCCCATGGCAGGGGAAAGCCTTCCTTTTCTTTTCATTTCTTCTTCATTTGTACAATGAGAGTGTTGAGTAAGATGATCTTTCCAAATGATTCTCAGTACTAGAATTTCATGGCTCTCTGATTCTCATCTTTAAAGGCACCACTGTACCACTGTGCATCTTAAATCTGTCTGAGTTCCACAGGTCTGCCAGTGCTTTACAGGTCTGTTTCTTGACTATTATAATAACTTTGCCAAAGCCACAAGCCAGGTTTTCTCTTTTCCCCTCAGAGAGAAGCAACTTAATGTACAAGTGTGGCCCACTGTGATATTGTAAAGCCCACGATCCAGTCTCAGCTCTGAGTCACACAGAGATGGGAAGTATACAGCTTTCATTTAAACACTTCTGATTAATGCTAGCAAGGAGCTCTGTGTGTTTAGCAATCTTGAGCAGGAGGCCGAACAGCAACTGAGTTTATAAAGAAGAATCAGTTTATTTCCACTTGCAGTTAGGGTTTTGAAAGAGTGGCTTGGATCATGCACCCACACTTAATGCCCACCTAATGTGTGCCAGGTACTCTTAAAAATGCTTTACATATATGATTTCATTTAATCCTCACAAGCCTCTGAAGTTAATAGGGTTACTACTATTTTACAAATCAGAACACTGAAACTCAGAGAAATTAAGTAATTTGGTATTAAAGCCAGAATTCAAACTCAGTTCTGACCACTAAGCTCCTGATCTTTCTGCTATGCCACATAGCACATCAGCTCAGGAAGCTGACAGAAGATAAACACGCCAAACTCATCAGGAACAGAACACACAGGTTCTGTTTAGCATTCAGTTTAGTGCCGTTGACCTACCTTTCTGAAGCAACGTCAAGAGCATGCAGTTGATGTTGATGTTCCAACCCAACCAGGCAGTAGGTGCCACCTGATTGACTCTCTGATGCTAGGGGAGGAGGGCTGTGAGCTCACAGAAGAGGCAAAGGGCAGGAAAGTGTGGATCCCTCAAAAGCACAACACTAGTGTCATAGAGCTTTGGGGATGGATTTAAGAGATGCCATCTTGACACATGGGCCCAGTGAGCATCGGTCAAGGGCGTCTAACTTAGTGTTAGGCTCCGTGTGAAGCCCACGCAATGTGATGTCAAGTCCACCACTTTCCTTTTTCTCTCCCCTATTTCTCATTCTTTACAGGCTTTTTCAAATTACAGCCTTGCAGTACCCTCCTAACTCGATGGAGTCCTACAGCTTTGGATGCTGCCAGTTTTCAACTTTTCTGGCTTTAAGTTTAAAATCCTTTATCATGAGCATCCTTCTAATAGATCTCTGACTTTGTGCTAAGAGGTGGGATTTCTTGGGGGTGTGCTGAAGGCTTCCTCTGTATAGGAGATCCCAGTGTGAGAAAGTGTTCAGATTCAGAGTCTTGTGCAATACGACTTCCTTTCCTGGTCGGGTCTCACTCCACAGCAAGAAAGAAATATGGTTTTTTTTGTTTGTTTGTTTGTTTTTTTGTTTGTTTTAATGCAACTGTAACTACTCTGCATCTGGAAGCCACAAGCCACAAACCAGTTATTCAAGGACATGTCCCTAGTGCCAGTCCTGATCCCTTGCTTGTCAGCAATTGAGCACTCAGATATACATAAAATCCCTAGAAGCCAGCAAGCCACATTTTCTGAGATACTGTCCTTGCCCTCCTTCTTCTACTGTTTTGAAATACTCCTCTCACCCCCTATATTGAAACAACTATGTGTATTCCTGAGTGACTTTCCCCCAAACTATGAATTTCAACTATTTCCGAGGCAGTCTTTCAGAATTTGAATGTAATTACATGCTTTGGGTGCAAATTGTGGTTTTTGCTACATAAGAAACTAATGGAAATGATCAGCCTGTTCCTGTATTTACAGATTATATGCTTTGGAACTGGGGATATATATTTAGGCTGCTTTTCTGTGTGGCACATTAAAATGAAAATGAACACGGGGTGAGCCACCATGGTTGCTAAGCAGTAGAGCAGATTGACAGAGCACAGCATCAGACTGAACCGAGGACGTTGGTGTTTTCCTTAACACCTGTTTGCTTTGTACCTTTGTCATTTGATGGAGTCATAGGAGGGGAAGAGGGAGGAGACAGGAGGGTCTGGTTGTCGGCAGAGACTTAAACAAGGAGTAAGAAATAATAAGCTCAAATACCAGTGTGAAATGAGCATTTTACAAAATCTGAAATTGCTGTGCAGAGAACTGTTCTTATGAAGAGCATGCAAGATTTGAAGCACTGAACAGGTGCAGGGACATCTCAAGGGATATGGACCTGGGTGGGAACTTATCTTCAGCATAGGAGCCATGTGCAGTAAAGAGGAGCTACCCGGTGTCTTCAGGCTGGAGCTGGTCTCAGCAGCTCCACGTAAAAGGAGCTGGTTGAAAACATTCAATGTGCTTCTATAGTTCACATGATTTCTAGCCTGCAATTCCAGAGTTATCATATGAAAGTAATAATAGGCAGCAAAGGCTTTGGGGCTTCCTTATAGTTGATAACTAATAGAATAACTCCAATTGCTTTGATACTCTGGTTTTAATAAGAGCCCAAAGACCCTGGAGAACCATTAGATCCCAAATAAAGCAACACCTTCTTAGATTTTGAGGACAATCTTATTAGCACTCTAATCATTTTAAAAGTTTGAAAAAATAATTAAAGGGTTAAATCTCAGCTATTGGGAAAATTTGTTCCCAGATAGTGAGAGCAATTGATTAGAATACTTCCCTAGACTCACAAGTCCCATTATAGGCTAGGAAAGACTTTCCAAAACAGCCGTTGTTAATACATATTAATTCTGATTCAGCTAGCAAAGAATGGTTGCATATTCAATCAAGGATCAAAGCATGAAAGACCCCCACCACTGGCAAGAGGGCCCATTGGTGAATTATTCTATTCATCTTTGGCCTACTAGGAGAACACTTTTCTCAGGAAACCTTCTTTCCAATAGTTGTATAGGCTTGCCCCTTGACACCTTATTTTAGGCTAGTTACCAAATCAGTTTTGGTTCTCCACCTGCAAAGAGAGGGAATGCATGATCTCTAAGTGGCCTCCCAGCTTTGTCTTTATGAGGTTGATACTACTCTTTTATCAGAGTTCACAAATAGAATCCTGATATTTATAAAATGTCTTTTGGCTCTCATGAAATCACCTTGAATCTACTTTTATTCTATTAACAGATAGATATACTAGCAGTTTGTTAGTTCTGATGGTAAAACTAATGAATTGAATACCTCTACATTGGCAATAGTTTTGCAAATTGGGACAAGAGGTGAATTTGTATGCACATATTAGTGAATGTATGAGTTCGAAAAGAATAATGTGGCCTTGACAGCATCCCATTTAGCTCCTTGCCTAGAACATAAAGTTCAGACATGAGAACTAAGCCTGATGCAGTGATAGCCCAGTAACTTCTTATTCCTGATGTAATGTTATTGTTCAGTTCAATTTTGTCAAACTCATGATACCATGTCAATACTGATCTCAGGAACAGTTTTTTATGTGGAATAGGAACATAAACCTAGGCCCTCCACAATCAATCCCTTTTTTTTTTTTTTTTTGAACCTAGGGGCACTTAACCACTGAGCCACATCCCCAGGACTCTGTGTTTTAATTTTGAGACAGAGTCTTGCTAAGTTGCTTAGGGCCTAAGTTGCAGAGGCTAACTTTGAACTTGCAATTCTCCTGCCTTAGCCTTCCAAGCTCCAGGGATTAGAGATGCGCACCACTGTGCCCGGCTTAATCTCTCTTGGGGATGGCTCATGTCTTGCTTTCTCCGGGCCAGGAGCCACTTTATGTATATATACATTGCAAGCTTCATCTTCCACCAACAATTAAGTAACTATTAGACCAGTTATTATAAAGAACTCTTTCATTTAGTCCTAAGATCACACCTCTTTATTTCTGGGCAAAATGTGACTCAATCATGGTAACCTAGAAAAATATTCACAACCTGATCACCACATTCCTCAGGCCCTGGGTGGTGCTGCTAAAAATATTTCAATGCAGGATTTCTGTTGGACTCAAATGCTGCTTTACAGATGTGGAGTCACCAAGTACTACCCCTGGAAGAGGTCTTTAGATACCTTTTAAAATCAAATTATTTTTCATGTGAAGAAACTAACAGACCAGGAGTTTGTGAATTAATCCCAAATCACCCTTTGCAAATTAGGTGCAAGTCAAGGTTTGCATACATGTCCACATTTTCCCTTCAGCCCTCTTTTTACTGCACTACACTGTTAGAGCTCCACCTTGCCAGGTGTACGCTATTTTGCTGGGGCTGGGAGACTGGGATGGTCTCCAGCATACCTGAGCAACTAATCAGCCCAGGAGGCGCAGAGAGCAGCTCTCTGAGAGCAGCCTGGGAGCCAAGAGACTCCAACCCACTCCTTGCTTCCCCTAATTGCCACCCCAGAGTGCAACTCCACTCCATGTCAGGCATGTCCCTCCCTCAGAGGGCCCCACTTTCTCTCTGCCCCTGCAGCCTAGGAGGGAAATTCAGCCTGCTACAGTTCAATCAAACTGTTTGATGAGAGCTTTCGAGCCTAATTACATGGAAGGTTTCTTCCAGTGAAAAGAAAGAGGAAATAGAAAGGGAGAAATTAAACTGAAGTGTAAATCAGTCAAGGGCTTAGATCCTGCGCTTTCTTTCTTTTTAATCAAGAGTAAAATGAGAGGAGAGTTTTAAGGATCATCACAAGACACCATTAACTACCCAAGGAGCTCTTGACTGAAGATGGTTTGTCATGAAAAGAAAAAATGTACGATTTGTCCAAAAAAAGCAAGCATCTGAAGGTTGTACCGCAGTTTAGAGGTTGACACTCAGGGAAGCGTGGCTGGTTTTTCTGCACTTCAACTTTCATTTTTCTAGAGGACTTGCACATTTTCTTGCATCCTTTATCATGTTCTCCATAAATATAATAAATTGATGATTTGGAAAATATGTAATATGTGCCTAGAGTAATTATATTGGTGTGCAGGAAAAAACAGTATGCTTTTCACTTATTCAGTGTTAGACATTACACCTGAAATCAATATTCAAAATTTTGAATTTTGATTGGGTAGACCTTCTAAGATTATTGCTATTCCTAGAATGCTTTACAGTGCTGCAGAGAAAATTTGTAATTTTTCTTGATCCTTTACAACCCCACCCTATATAGGACAAGTGAGATGATTATTTGCCCCACCTTTCCTAAGCTGATGTAATCAAAGGCAAAGAAGCATAAATGACTTGACCAAAGCCATCAAAGTATTAAGTGACAGAGCAGAATTCATAGCAGAACGTCTTTCAATTAGGTCACCTTGTATAACCTTGTACCTTGTGTAGAATTTCTGGGCTTTTCCATAGTATAGAAGAGTGTTTGCAAAGAAAATGGACTTTGTATTTAAGTATTGAATCTTTACAATGAGCAACGTAGTGCTGTGGTCTCTGTTCTGCAGTGGAAAGTGAAATGTAGACTTTGTCCTCAAAGACTTCCAGTGTAGTTACTAATTTCTTAAAGTAATGCTTACATCTACCCATTCCATCCCCATAGCATCTCCAACTGGGCATTTGTGACAATGCCACTTAAAAGACCTTCCTGAGCCCCTGACCTCCTGTCCCTGCTTCATCTACCACTGAAACCACCCATCTGAAACAGCAAAGTGATATTGCCACTTCGCCATTGGCTCCTTGTGTCCTACAGTATGAAATCCAATCAGGGTACAAAACTCCTCTGTACCCAAACAAAAGCTAACTCCTTTACCTGTGTGGTTTGGTCTCTTGCATCTCTGACTTCATCTCCTAGCATGGTCTTTGACCACCTTGACCTTTGTCTGATTCTTCTTCTTTTTTATTTGTTCAACATGCATGTTAATCTTGTTCCCACTATTTAGCCTGTTTGTTATAGTTCCTTTTGTCTGGAATTTTTCATCCATATTGCCACATGGTCACTCTTTCTTATTAATAACATCATGCTCAGTTTTGATGTCATTTCCTCAGGGACCCTTCTTGAATTGCTCAGTCTTAAAAGCAATCTTTGAACTCTTTCTCCAATGTACCACTTAGTTTTCTTTTCACTGTAGCTTGGATATGTCTGTGATCTTCCCTATGAGTGTGTTGCTTCCATCAGCTGTTAGAACGTGAGCTTTGAGAGCAGTCCTCTTCTCTCTAGTTTATGGTTGTTTCTCTTGTGCCTAAAACAGTTACTAGCAAACAGTGAATTTCAGAAAATGTGTGCTGAACGAAGAGGCAGATGAAGAATTTTCATAGATGATCCTCATCTGGCTTCCATCCAATGAGTTAACATCAATACTTACTAGACTCTTTCAAACTCTATGACTTTGAATACACCCTTCCCTTGACTGAGAATCTCTACTGTTAGATAGATTTCTACTCATTACTCACATGCAACTAACTCTGTGATATTTAGTATGCAAAGTTTTCTTTACCTCTCATCTATACAGTGAGATTTTCAGCCTTCTCTGTTTTTTCTTGATAATAATTTTCTATTTGAATAACTAAAATTATTACACATATGTTAAGACTTAGAACCTTTCTAGGCACCATTCTAGGTAATATCTACTTAAATATGAGCAAGATTTGGTCTCCGCCTATAAGAGTTTCATGCCTTGGTAGAAGAACTTACTCTCATTTTATTAAACACACCACATTGTGTTATGGATATTTGTTGATGGTGACTGTTTTTCTCACTAGACTATGACTTTCTTAAGGGTAAGGAATATGTTATTCATTCCAATAATTTGAATGGCTGACATAATTTTGCTTTTATAAAAGGCATACTTGATGATTGTCAAAGGAAGAATCTAGTGAGTAAATTGAAGAGTAAGAATAGAAAATATTTTAATAATCATTATAGTATGACAAATATGAGTAGAAACTACTATGGGGACTTAGAAGGGAAAATGGCACAACCAATTAGGCCATTTACTTTGTGGGAGAGATAAACTTTACAACATATTTTGAAAAATAATTTCCACAGGTATGCAGATGACAGGGTGGAATATATTTAGGGATCGGTGATTCAGTCTGCTGAGCCATGGGCATACAGGGGAATATTGTGAGAGAGACTGGTAAGGGGTTTGGGCTCTTTGCTGGAGGCCCCTGAACAAGCACTATGAGAATGATTGGGATTGGCACCCTTTTCATTTACACTTTAAGAGTCAGTTCTCCTGCACTGCATAATTTGCTCCTTTCAATCAGCCTGTGATTCTTCCACCATTATGATCATTTACAAGTGAGGAAATGGGCCAAGTCTGAGAAGGGCCAGTTCCTGTCATGTGTAAGTCTCACAGGAGGATGTTGTAGTTTTGTAAAAAATGTCAATCAGGTTTTGTAACTCGCCTGTTCAATCAAAACAAAACAGAAGCAAGGAAACAAACAAAAACTTCTTTCTTCATGAGTTTCCTTTGTCCTTCTAATAACAAAGCTTTCCTTCTGCAGAGGCCTTTGCTCAGCCTATCAAGCAGCTTCCTTACCTCTCACACTCTTTGACACCTACCAGACCTAAGGTCTCTAGTTTATCACCTCCTCTAGGAAGCCTCCTCTCAACTTCCTTGAGAAATTCAGATCCCCAGAATATATATCCTCTTAATCTTCAGGAACTCTCCCTCATTGCACATTTTAGAGGTGCCACTCTACATTTGGTTTTGAGATTATTGGATTAACATCTCTTTCCTAAGTAGATCCCATCAGAGCCAAATAGGGTTGCCAGATTGAACAAATAAAGACAAGATACCCAATTCAATTTGCTATTCAGATCAACCACCTACTTTGGTTTTTGTACAAGTATGTCCCATGCAAAATTTGGCATGTACTTAAGAATATTTTGTTTTATATCTAAAGCTCAAATTTAACTGGACATTGTGTAGTGGATTTGGAAACCCTTGTAAGGCACCACATCTCTTCATCCTCTTACCACAATAGCTGGGGTAGTCTTTCAATGTTTTATAAATAGATAAAACCAGTTTAAACCCATTCTGGTAGAGCCTTGTAAACTGCATTGGGATGAAAAAAGATTGAATTTAGATGGACTAATTAGAAATTTTGGAAAACTATCAAGGGAAAAGTTGATAAAGATAGGTCATAGTGTTAAAACTGAAAAGATGGAAGGGTGTAGGTGGGACATTTCTTCTGAGTGCATATCAGAACTTCCGTAGGTGTGACTGTGCAAACCAGTACTAATATAAGTCAGCAAAAAGGACCATTTCAAATCACTTGTGACCAGGAACATAAATAATAAGAAAGATAACAATTAGCATAATCCCTCTCACTTATGTAGAGTTACATTCCTACATCATGCCCTTTTGTAGAAAGGCTTGTTTCTGAAAAGATAGCCATTTAATTATCACTGCTCTTTGTAAATTCAATTACATTTCCCAGTCAATGTAGTTTCTCAGTTCAGAGATGTTTGTCCTCGTTTCTGTGAATTTTTAATGGATTCCTTTTATTTAAGTCCCACATATCTCTGCTGCACCCTGTACTTCTGAAGCACCAGGTAATTTTGCATTGTGCATAGCAAACCTCAGATGCATTTGTCTTAGCAGGTTGATTTTATATCCTTCAGATTTTCTAAAAATGGGCCATAACTGACCTATAAAGAGATGCCCAGCCAGAGGCTAATTTCTGTGGTATTTCTTCCTGATGCCAGAACAGGTAACGGCAGACAAGTCACAAACACCCACTTCAGATAATAAAGATGCAATTGCAGTCATTCAAGTTTGTGTTGAAAGCAAATCTTTTCATTCCTTATTTTTCAATTAGTGCAAGGCATGGCTCCATGGCCTCTAGCTACGGGAGACCAGATGATCACGTTCTTAACGATCGTGTGAATAGATACACAGAGTGCTGCGGTGACACTGCCTCAGCTGCTCTCGCAGAGGTCTTGAGAATTCTTCCTCCACACGTACTTGCCTCTGAGTAGGGAAAGATCAGATGTGATGAGTACGTGATTAACCAAGCGGGGCAATCAAAAGGTAACAAAGCGTGGTAGATCCAAGGTGAGCTTTTTAACTGCACACCCCTGAGTGTGACCAAGCCCTCCCTCCTCAGCAGGTGACAGGACATCAAAGGTCAGCCAACTTTGCTTCTAAAGGGCTGGATAACAACTGTGTTTGCTTATGGGCCATTGTTGTCTGTCTCACCAAAAGCACTCACTCTGCTGCCTTTGTAGAGCAAATGCAAACACAGACAACAGGTAGACACATGAGTGCAGATATATTGCAATAAAACTTAATTTGCAAAACCAGATGGGCCAAGTTTGCAAAGCCCTGACCTTGACTTAAGCTTTCCCATTCCTATGGCCGTAATAAAACCCATATGCCAAGCATGTTGTGATGAAAAACATTTAAGTACACAACAAAGTTAACATAGACTCTGACACATTCCTAAGTGTTCAGCACGTGATGTCGTGATTACAATAAATAAATTATAAGACTGCAAGGAATCTTGGGGATCATAGACAATTTTCCCCTTTTAAATGCCTAAGGATTCAAGATACACAGAGACAACCAAAGTTTCTGAAGTCTGTTTTCTCACAAGCCTGTCTGGATATCACTTCTGAAATGCTCGATAAGTATGGCAGCATGAGCCAAGCTGGTATCTTGGGGGACATTTGAGCATCCATTCAATATGTATGCACTAACTATCAACCATATATAAGACACTGTGCTGTGTATTTCAAGTGATAAAAAGATCAATAAAGTTCTTACCTTTGAAAATCTAGCGGCTTATAGTTACCCAAATAACTACTGAAGTGGAGAGTGACAAGTATCAGTAGAACGAGTGCTTGCTGACTGCCGAGCAGTGTACTTAGGTGCTTAAATGTGTTCTTTTACCTGATCCCTTCAATAGTTTAATTTTAAGCATTTTATCCTCAAAGGCATTAAGGCTTAAATGCTACAGTGTCTGCTTAAGGTCAGGAGTTCCTAAGTGCTGAAGCAAAGATTTGAACTTCTCCGATTGCAGCGTTCTTCCTCCCAGTCTTTGGGGAAGACGTCATGGATGAAGTGTAGTTTGGTTGGCTGTGGCTGCGTTACATGTGTTTGCAGCACGCATGCTAGCTGCTTATGATTCTGTGGGTCAACAAGTTAAGCTCGACTTGGAGGGAAGTTCTGATGGGATCTGGTGGGGTCCCTCATGTTGCTCCTGATAGACTGCCTGATGGTCTGACATGGTCTCACTCACATATCTAGTGGCTGGTTCTGGTCATTGGTCTAGGGTGCTGCAGGTGGGATGCTTATCCCTGCTCCAGTGCACTCTCATCTCCCACTTGGCTAGCTCAGGCTACTTCACTCAGCTGCCTCCGTACTGCCTTCCAGGAGAGTGATGAAATAGGAGCAGCAAGATCTCTTGAGAGCTTAGAAGCCACTTTCGCTGCATTCTGTTGTTCAAAGCAAGTCTCAAGTCTTGGAGCCAGGCCAGTTTCGATGGAGAAAAGTAGATTACGTCTCTTAGGAGGAGCACCAAAGTCATGTTACAGAAGGGTGAACAGGCAAGGATGGGAGGATTTCTAGTTGTATTTTGTAGTCTACAACAAAGTGATAATTAAATTGGCCCTTAACAAAAATACAAAGGTTTGGAAAGTTTGGTCTTTGCTAGAGCAGGAATTATAAAGTGCAATAGTTCACATTAGCTGAGAATAGGGCCACATACCTGTGCTATATTTTCTGGTGAATTCCAGCTTCTCTTTAATAAGAAAATAGCTGTTACTGTTTGTAAGGACATAATTACAAGAATGTTTCCCACATATAAGATACTTGTTTTTTTATTTTCTTTTGTACCAGAGATTGAACCTAGAAGTACTTAACCACTGAGCAATGTCCTTAGTCTTTTTTTTTTTTTTTTTGAGACAGGGTCTCACAAAGTTGCTGAGACTAACTTTGACCTTGTGATCTTCTTGCTTTGGCCTCCCGAGCCCCTGGGATTAAAGGCATGTTTAACTTTTGCAAGGATTTTTATTTTCATTCTATCACATTAAGTATGCTATATGATTTTGCTGGATTTTCTTACTTAGAGCAAGATGGCAAAGCTCTCTATTCCTTCCTTCTCTGCCATTTGGCATCCACAGCAGTGAAGCCCAGGTTCTCAGCTCACTTTTCAAAGACAATCGTGTGGACTATCTAAGGTGATTGACTGGCTGGGTGTTTGCCCCAGCAGCTATTTTGTTGCCGAAGATGAAAGTTTGATGGACTTTAAGATGGAAAGGAAGGAAGAGGAGAAATTTGATTTCATTGGCAGCTGTCTTACCCATCTTCATTAAGATGGGTTGTGGACACTGCAAGGCCATTCTGAACCAGTGGTCATAAAACTAATAGGCGCCACTCAACCCAGACAGCTCATATTGCCGCCTGAGATCTGTCATCTCTGTGGTTATTGCAGAAGAAGAAGAAGGAGTCTCCTGTAGGGAACACAACGCTTCTTCTGTGACAGAAGTGAAACTGAAAGAAATAGATTTTTCTATTAGCTGCAAATCAAACCTTTGCACACCATCCCTCAGAGGTGACAGCACCTGATTCTCTAAAGCAGGACTCCAACAAATTATTTGAGTTTGCAGAAGACAGCGTGGGGTTAAGATCAGTGTGTGTATGTGGGGAGCCTTGTGCGCATGGTGAAAAACCCTGGCTTCTCATTTAAAGTCTTGGAATTGACTCCGTGTGTGTGAAGGGTGCATTTGTGGAGATGAAGTCAGAGTAGGGAAGTAAGGTGAAGAGGGAATCCACTTCTGAATAAGGTGATCTCAAAATGAGTGGGTGAATGATATTCAGTCTCCCAGATTTCTGGCCATGAACTCTTTTCCTCTAGAGATATTTGCTGAAAGGAGGTAAGAAAACATATCCTTTTCTTGTGACAGTCAAACACTTCAGATGTCAACCTGTCCATTCCCGTGGCTCCTTTGTGTTTCAGTGTAACACCTCACATCCCATGGATGTAATAATAGCGGTAGCAGTTACAATTTATTGAGCTCTTGTCAT